>JABAJS010000110.1:0-37256 GCA_018221635.1 Tephrocybe sp. 10521TJB | reverse complement strand
GACGATGAAGAAGGCTGGCAAGAGATGCCCATAGTGCGCGAGGATGAGTTTGCTAGTGGGCTTGACGAAGAAGACCAGAAGAAGTATCACTATCAGCCGTCGGCGAAGGGTGCAAGTGCCGCGAACGCGACTGGAAACCTCATAGATATAGACGACTATGGAAATGAACGGCGCTCGAAGCTTGATCGGAACGAGAGCGAGTACACACGGTTACGGGGGGTTGAGGAGGAGGACGCTGATGAAGTCCATCTACGCACAAAGTATCTCTTCGACGAGGACAAGGCCATGACTCCCCTCAGTCAGATGCAAGCGACCAAAAATTTACTGACAGAGGCGCAACGGATCGCCTATGTAGGCCTGTGTTACTTGACGACTCGTGAGATGTCTCAAGCATTGAGTCTTGCCAAACGGAAGGAGCTTAAAGGTGCACTGAACAACATGGAGCTCTGGGCGATGAAGATCATGGGCCGCCTGTACTATCATATGGAACTCGCAACACAAGGTGAGCCATATTACTACTTGGCCTTCCACAATAATCCACTCATCTCAAATAACAGAGCAGAAGATGATCGAGAGTCTCGCCGAGCATGGGGTTCTCGCGTCAGATCTTGTGCCAGCGCTAATGACGACACACACTGTTGCAAACCCCGAATACGATCCTTCAGAGGCTCGCAGACAAGCAGAAGAACGGGACCGAGTGGCACACGACATCGAAGACGACACTGAATCTATCTCAGGCCAGACATTGGTCAATGAATCTTTGGAAGGAGAACCAACTACTCCTAAGCAATATGATTCTCAATTAACTCACATCACACCATCTCATTCTGCGCCCACCGCCACCCCGCGTTCCTCACCAAAAGCCCCAGCGACATATCAAACAACCACACGAGTCCTCGGGGATACCTCAACCTCTGCTGTGCCCGGTGTCACCACTGCGCTCTCCGCCGCCGACCAAAATGTTACTTTGGATATACGGTGGACCGTATTATGTGATCTATTCCTGGTCCTAATCGCAGACAGTGTTTATGATGCAAGGTCGCGAGTGCTTCTCGAGACTGTTGCCTTCAAACTTGGTTTAGGGTGGCTAGATCTCGTCAAATTTGAGAGTCGTGTGACCGAGGCGCTTGAGATACAGGAGGACGTTGAGAAGATGGAGCAGAAGGAGCTGATCGAGGGGCAGCAGAAGGCACAAAAAACGAAGCGGTATGTCATGCTCGGGCTTGCGACACTAGGTACGCAGCAGTATTCGCCATGTTGGATTCTGGTGTTGATGTACCTTATAGGTGGCGGCCTAGTCATCGGTCTCTCAGCTGGACTACTAGCGCCTGTCATTGGTGCTGGGCTTGGCGCTGCACTGACTACCATCGGTATTGGTGGTTCTGCGGGCTTCCTTGCAGGTGCAGCTGGGACAGCTGTCATCACAACGGGAGGTGTTTTGACAGGTTCCAGTATTGCTGTTCGTGGCATGGCTAAGCGGACGCAACTCGTTCGAACGTTTGATATTCTACCATTGCACAATAACAAGAGAGTGAGTTGCATACTTACTGTCCCTGGGTGCGTTGCTTGCTGGTTCGTTTTGAGATCGCCTCGCTGATCGCGTTATAGGTTCTTAACCGGTCCTCAAGATGACCCGCGGTTACCTTTCAGCGTGCTCGATCCCATTGTGGGAGACGTTTTTAGCGTGTTATGGGAGCCAGAGATGATCCAAGAAACTGGAGACGCACTGAGGATTCTTACCGGAGAAGTGCTCTCACAGATCGGAATGACTGTTCTCCAAGCCACGGTCATGTCTGCTTTCGTGGCTGCCCTTCAATGGCCGATTAGTCAGTTTAGCCTCTTCGACCTTTATCCAGGATGTTGATGGATACTCTATGTTTCTAGTTCTCACTAAACTGGGCTACCTGATTGACAATCCTTGGAACAATGCTCTTGATCGTGCACGCGGTGCTGGTCGTGTGCTTGCAGATGTCCTGATCCAACGCCATCTCGGTGTCCGCCCGATTACGCTGATCGGCTTTTCTCTTGGAGCACGTGTCATCTTCTACGCTCTACTAGAACTCGCAAAGCAGAAAGCGTACGGAGTTGTCCAGGATGTCTTCCTCCTTGGCGCTACGCTGACGGCGACGACCAAAACATGGTGTGAAGCCCGTTCTGTGGTCTCCGGCCGATTCGTCAATGCCTATTCCAGGAACGACTGGGTGCTGAATTACCTGTTCCGCGCTACGAGTGGAGGCGTTGGGACCGTCGCAGGCCTTCGGCCCATCTCAGACGTTCCAGGGATCGAGAACGTTGACGTTACGGACAAGATCGCTGGGCACATGTCGTATCGTGCCTTCATGCCCCTCATCTTGGATCAACTTGGGTTCCCCGTCTCTGCAGATTTCTTTGATGACCCAGAGGTACGTTTTGTAGATTATGATGTTTTCCTATTACTCACACATGCATGATAGGAACCTGATTTCGATGGTGATAGGGTTGTAGTGACTGACGATAGTCAGACAGAGAAGAAGGGCTGGTTTTCACGGAAAAAGCAGAAGGCACCTCACTATGTTTCCCGACCTCCCTCGGCTACCAATCATTCATTCCCAAAGAAGCCAGGAAAGGCCCTTCCAGAAGACGATGACGATCTTCCTCCTAGAATGGAGGAACATGATTCCACAGCTCCGACACCCACTGAACCCAGCCCAGACACTACCTCCGCTCCTACTTCCGGCACTGCAACCCCTGACGAGGTGCCTCATATACCAGCCCATGCCGGCTTCGATCTAAATGCGATAAAGGCAGCTCTAGAGAAGGAAGCCAGTCCAGAGGAACTTAAATTCTCGGCCAAGCCTATCGAAGTCAGTGCCATCCCCCCAGCGTTAGATCGAGCTGGATCCGCACCACCTTTAGATCGTCCCTCAAACGCCATCCCTGGACCAAATACTGAACGGCGCGAGGATATCTCGATGAGATTGAAGCGGACACTTTCCCTCTCTGATGCACCCGATAGCGATTCTGAAGATGATGGATCGATACCCTATAGACAGCCAGCGTCGACGTTTGGTGAATCTAGCTATGAGGCGACCCCACGGACGACATCTTTCGTCCCCTCACCCTTTGCAGGTGGAACGCCCTCGTGGGGCTCCCCGACGGAGCCTAACAGATATCCTTACAGCACGACATCTGCCTTCGGTGCCGCATCGTCCATGTCGGGTTTCACTTATTCTTCCCACTCCAGTCCTCCCATGAGCTCTTTCCCTGACACAGGTTTATCTTTCGGCGGCGCTGATGGCTCCATCACGGTGTCTCCTGGCGCCGACCCGTGGAAGATTCCCAATGATCTCGGAGCTGGGAAAAAAACTCCTACATTCAGTCAGAATCCGTGGTCATGATGGTTCTTTCTCGGTTCACTTGTGACTTAGCATATAGTAGACATAGCATTTATCACGTTTGAAGCATATGGATAGTTGGGACTTTTCTGATTCACATCGCTATTCATTGATTGACATCTCCAACACCGCCCACAAACTATTGTAATCTGGAAGTAATTTCTGTTCTATAAGTCTGCTAGGATCATTTGTAGCTACGAAATAACTGTCCTTGCTTGGAGTCAACAACAATTGTGGATGTTTGTTGGTCCACAAATTTGTCAACGCGGCCGCCTCAGATCTTCTGTCATAACAACGACATTCCATCATCGTGACATCGTCCTAATTGGTCCCATTCTCTTTGATCGCTCAGGCATGGCCAGGAGTACTAGTGCGGCATGTAGCCGTCAGTTTAAATTCGTGCACAAGGTCAGAGAGCGTTGCACTACAATTGTTCAAGGGTTACTATTCTATGGCGTGAAACATTGATCAACGCTGAGGAGAGCCTGGAGTTGAAGGATTTAACGTCATCGAATATTTGGCACTTGAGCACTTGAGCGCTTCAGGAGCGCATATGTGCATACTAGGAGGCATGCATTCTCCATATTATTGTCCCTTTTTGCCCCTGGAACCCATGTTGATGCATGATCTGTTATCCGCCGCTTTTACACCGGCTGTAGGGTAACTTTTTGCCAATCAGGATCAAGTTCAAAGGTAGTTGATCAATACTTATAGGAGCAAGAGAGCTTTTGTCCATGCGTGCACTCAACGGATATCAACGGAATACAAGGCCAACGACGTCCACCAACGCCGAACGGCAGACAGGGTCTTATGTTTGTATTTCCAGCATTAGAAATGCTCATCACCTGCAGCCATATCAAACCATGATTTGAAAGAGCGGACGTGAACGGACGTGTTTCGCCCCAGCATTGGGCGCCCCTAAAGTTTGACACGCGTTAGGACCTCAGATCCGAGCTGAATTTTGTCGTGGCTAGTTCGTGGCTGCATCGTCCGCATCGACTTTAGAAGACCGCCCATAGGAAATAACGAAAGTCGTACGACAGCCTCATTGCAAATGAAGATGAGTTGGATTCCATACCAACGCTCACCCCCTCAAGAAGAATGAGGAGGCGCTGCAGGCAACCGATCTTTAAGCGAACACGTGGTCGTTACAAGGTGGCTATGGGAACGACCCTGCATGATGGGTATATATGGCTGATGTAGCAAGTTTTAACGCCATCTCCCAGATCAACGAAGCTCTGTGGCTTCAGTGTTGCTCACATTCTTCTCTCCTCAAGTGCGGCTTCATTTCTGTCATTTTTTGTTGCATACTTATCGCCCTCACAGCTCTATAGCTCTGCCCTGCTGGTCAAGACAGTGTCTACCTAAAGAACTACTCTCGAAAGTTTACATTCTCCTCACGACTTTTACGACTTTTACGACTCAATGGCGTCCCAATCGATTCTGAGGGCTAGCATGAAATCGCCCGTTCATGCCTTCATGAAGCCTGTTTCAGCCAGATCGATCCTCAAGAGGCCAGCGCCCCTTCCGCTGTCGCCCAATCCTCTTCCTTTCGCTGCCAGCTTTTCAGTCGTCATCAACTCGTCTCATCTTTCTCCCCACGTTCACTTCCCGTCGTCCCCTGTTATGGCGGCTACTTTTACCGCTTATTCGGCGAACACTTATGATCGCGGTCCCATCATCGTCTCCCCTGCCTCTGCTGGATTAACGACGTGGGCCAATCGACCTCTCTCGCCCTCGGCCCATAATGCGTTCAAGCTGTTGGACCCGCCCAAGCGAAAGGCTCACAAGGTTGACTTACTTTCTGTTCCGGCTTTCGAGGACCCTCGTTCGCCCAAGCCATACAAGGAGATGCGCAAGGCTGCTCCCGCTGCCTCGCAGAAGGGTCAGACTCTCTCTGTGCCTGTTATGGAGGATCCTCGCTCCCCCAAGCCCTACAAGCCACGCGCGGGTGTCAGCTTCAACGAATTAACCCTGCACGTACCGCGGGGAAACCGTGGAATCGAGGATCTTGGCAAGGCGCTCTCTACTTACCCACGATCTCCGTATCCCTCCGCTCCCATAGAAGAAGATAGCGCTGAGATCAGCGCTCGTGGGCGCGCTGTTAAGACTGATAGAGTTCGAACACCCCGTGCTCGCTCTCTCGAGAAGGACGTGAAGCCCAAGCACCGCCACCTTATTGGGCCACATGTCGCCTCGCCCCTGAGGCAAAACTTCCTCAGCCCCGTTAAGGAAGCGATACCTCGCATCACGGTCGCGAAACCTGCACCTCTTGATCTGGAGGCCCAGTTTTGGCAGTCTGTATCGTTGGAGGAACCGGAATCAGCATACATGACCGCGAATGAGATACCCGAGAGCGTCACGTCGCCTGTTCCTGGTATCATGTTTGGAAGCAAAGATGGACAATTGTGGTCGCCCAGGTCGATGAGGAAGGATGTGCGCCGAGTCGTTGGGATGGACATGCCCATGCTTAGTCCTGCCCAGAGAAAAGCGTTCAGCAAAGGCATGGTCGCTTCTCCTTCGCCTAACGATCCCTTCGCGGCATTCCCCTCGTTCTCAATTGCCATGTTGACTGGTATGGATGGGTCCATTACGTACCCTCCTCGTGCTCGCGTGGAGCAGTAGAGTTGGAAGATGTGATACAGCGGACCGGGCGGTTCTTGGATGATGGGACGCCGGGTCATCATGATCGATAGAACAGCTTTCGCATATGTCTTCTTGGAGTTTGCAAATCTCGAGGAGTGTTCTGATCGGTCAATAATTTCTTTGCTTCTGAAAGACTTTACCAAGCTCGCTACCGTAAGTATCTGATTATCTATGTTTCTTCAAGAAGCTGCACGATGTCGCCCATGAGCGCTCCCAGGGAAAAGTCAGTTGAGCGGATACAAGCGTAAGCGAGCCAAATAGAATTGATCCAGCAAAATCGAGCGGAATTGATAACAATATCTCTTTCAACATGTATGTATCCAGCTACTTAAATGGATCGATTGTGCTCATTTTGGCAAAATAAACGTCGACGTCCGAGATTTCGAGCGCTCCGGGTTAAGTCAGAACAAGCCGATTTTGGCCATGTGCCATTCTTGTTTTGGCTTGCATTTTCGCTCAACCGACTTTTCACTGGGAGCGCTCATGCATCATGACCCACTACAGTCATTACAACACCGAGTCCTCCAACTTTATGACCCTCTACTCTCTCAATCTCAACTAAATCCCTCTCCGAAATCCCTGTTGTAACATGTCCCTATGGCCTTGCGACATTTCTGGGTGTCAGGGCGCTGTATCACAAAAGTCGGGCAGTTGCCCTATCTGCGCTCGTCACTTCTGCAAGTCGCATTCCAGCGGCCTCCATCATACCTGTCCACCTAATGACGAGGTAATTGCTGGAATGTTTGCAATCCGGCTTGTTGTTGACATCTTCCCAAGCTCCATGAAGACCAGTTCCTGTCCGCGAGGGCTATTGCTGAAAACGAAAGGCTGTCAATGCTACTAAGTCAGGTCGATTATTCTGCCCTTCAGCATGAGGCCAGCCGTTTTCGAAATGGGTGTCACGTACAGATTCCGTCGGCCAGCGGCCAGCACCTCAAGGGCGGGATCAACTATCATATTGGCATTCGTGTCGACGGCGAAGTTGATGGCTTGCTGGCCCGTATACCTCTCCCATATACTTCCTGCTCCCTGTCAACATTACTGAGCGAGAAAACCCGTACTAGCGAAGCTGCCACTATTCGCTACTTACATCATCATGGTATTCCGGTTCCTCGCCTCTTCTCGTACAGTTCCTCGAACAAGAATGCCGTCGGTGTTCCGTATATGATCATGGACTGGATGCCAGGTCAACCGTACGATCCGTCAGTTATTGGCGAACCGCAGCAGAGCAAATTCATCGACCAGCTTGCCGATATCATGATCAAACTATCTACGCTCAACTTGACCCAAAGTGGTGCTCTTACGTTTGACGAGGACGGCACCATTGTGATGGGTTCTGTTACCGATCCTGATGATGTCGACTTGTCGAGTGGGACCGAGCCTTGCCTACCCGGTCCTTTTGCAACCGTTAAAGAGCATCACCTACATGTTATTAGGGACAAGATCTGTCGTATTCGTCGTGGGGAAGATTTTGGGTGTGGGGCCCTAGATGCTGAGCTCTTCTACTGTCACCTTATCGCCGTCGTGGAGGCTATGTATCCAGAAGATCATACAGGCGGCGGTAGCTTCTTTATCAAACATGCAGATGACAAAGGCGACCATATTCTTGCCGATAAAGATGGTAATATCACTGGAATCATTGACTGGGAATGGTGGGTCCTTCTGTTGCACACGATTGCCCGTGCTCATGACGTCGTAGGGCCTTTGCCACATCCTTTAACGATGCCTTCTGTGCGCCAACCGCCTTAATCGATGTTGGTGCATATTACGATGGTTCGAATAGTCTAGGAAAGCACGAATTGGAACTAGCGGCTGCCTTCAGGAAAAAGGAGCAACCCACGCTGGAGTCAGCGGTTCTAAATGGAAAAAAATTTCAACGGTTACCGATGCTACTGCCCGGCGGTGAGCTGAACAATTTTGAGAGGATGTGGCCGCTGCTGGACGGCTTGAATAGAGCTGTATGGGGCGAAGATAAAGGTTGTTCCTCTTGGGAAGAATGGAGGGAATGGGCACTGCGAGCTTACGGTGGAGTGGCCTAACCCGCCACAGCCAAGCTCTCGCGCAGAATGCAGACGCGTCGAACGCAACGAAACGTGTTGGAATCCCTCTTGTGACAACCGAAACTGTGCTACTGACTACACGACCAAGGCTCTTGCCAAACATGACCAAACAGCGCGTGGAGAGGAGGATCGCCAAGATGCGATACTCCAACGGCACAAGCATCGCATCCTTGGTACCTAAAGCTCTGTAGTTGTAGGACTTCTGACAGTATCATGCTTAACACGCCTGTGAAATAGTTTCTGTTTCTTGTGCTACAATGCTCCAATTTCCTCTACTCCTTCCTTGAGCGGATGCTGCGCGATTCACCATGGCTCTCCCTAACTTATTTCTTTGTTTGAACTCGTACTTCACATCCTGTATCTTATCATTAGAAATGATTTACGACGGCCTGGCTCCGAAGTTGAGGCCTCAACTTTGGAGCAGTCAACCCATAAGTATCTGATTATCTATGTTTGCTGCACGATGTTGCCCATAAAAGTATCTGTCAATCCACTTTCTACTGTTATCTTGTACGTTCGCCCAAGTCGTACCTTGCAAATAGCAATGCTCCACCCGATTTCTCCGAGCGGTTCTAACACAGCAATCAACCGCGGTACAGCCTTGACCTGACTGACCTCTGCTGACTTCATTCGGGTATATGTTATATATACACACGTCCTGATCCTGGTGATACCAGGACAACGTCCTGTCTTCGGGCCATCACGCACCTGAGACTAGTCGTCCCTTGCAAGCCTCTGTCAGCGCTGTTGTCGCAGCACAACTCAGCGATATATCACTGACATCAAACGTCGTGTCACTGCTTGCATTCCTCCCGTCCATCACCGCTGTCTTGCTGGCCAAGTCTTGCTTGGTGGGCGAGGCTCTTGACTAAAGCTGACCCTTCCTACTGCACGAACCCTCTCATGATCACGCCACGACCCATTCTGAAGACTCGTCCCTCTCCCTCATGCGAATGCTTTCCCTCTCCAGCGACGGCGCTTCCGTTCAAATTCCCCACCTCCCCGCATGTTCACTTCCCGCCAACACCGACGATGACCGACACTCAAGTCACACACTCATCTTTCGTGTACGACCGCGCGCCCATCGTCGTCTTACCCAACGCATGCAAGCTCCCAGAGCGTGGTGGGCGAAATTACAACACCTGTGGATCAATGGCCTCTTCTAGCGCCCCGCCAAAGGAGGGATATTTTGACTATCCTTCCCCCATACAGAGTGATCCCGAGCATGAGCAACCTCCCCCTCTGATCCACGACCTATCCTCAGCTTCCGAATCCGACGACTCCGAGTCGGACACATGTCTATCGCCTGAGCCAAACCGCACATATACGCACAGCTTCGATATACCCGCCAACTTGTCGAAACAAGAGCAAGATATCATGACTTACCCTCCCACCCCGACGCCTCTCAATCTGCAACCGCAGAGGAAATTGTATTTCTTGCCGCATCCTCTTGACTTTGAAGCGCGCTTGCCACAGCGGCCGAAGCCCAAGCGCAAACAGACAGGGCCGTCAAGAGTAGGGCCGTCGTCTCTCAATGTAGAGGATAGTTTTGCAGGTTCAGGCGGCGAGCTGTCGCTTGATGGCTGCTTGGGTGGATTTTAGGATTTGAAATGTGCCCCAAGGGACTGGTATCAGCATAATTTATCCGTGTCCATAATTATGGCGGTCGTCTTCATTTTGGATAATCTACAATAACAGTGGCTGTTAATTAATTTTGTAAGACAAGATCCGAACCATTCTATAACTTGATGCTTGTGGTGCAGACATAGCCAACGATGTGCAATATGGTATCTCTACGGCAGCGCTGTCAATGTCGCACATGAGCTCAAAATTCGAAGTGGTGGTATGGATCATGTCTTGCGGGCTCCAGCCTTCGAGCGAAGTGGCCTAGGAGCATAAGCCATCACGAGCAATTCTAGTGGCTCGTTGCTAATTGTGGACTTGATTTTGTAGGCTCTACGCACGAAAATGGATTTCTTGTTTCTGCAGTACCATTACTGTGATTCAGGCTGAGGATCGGCCTCATCACTCGGGAATGGTCTATTATATTGTCCAAAAGGCTGATCAACATCTGGACACGGGTGAGAAGAAAATTCGTAGGTGCGACCGCCTGTCCAGATTATCGAGGGACATAAATCAAGGAGTACCGTCATCTCCTGTCGCCTGGCACCCAAAAGGCGGTAGCGCAGGGAGAGATTTAGATGATTGAAAGCTCAAGAGAGTGTTTGCAACAATGTGAGACGGAAATCGGCGGTGACGCGTCATAATGTACACGGTAGTGCCACAATATCCCAAGCATGCCTTGACGCTACACGAATAATTTAATCGCAATCCAGTGAGAGAAAATTGCAGTAACACACGATATTGATCACGACGACTGTAATTTCTGTTGCTTCTCTTCCCTCTCTTTGAACTTCTGCTGCGATTCTTGTTGCTTGAGTGCAGCCTTAACCTGCCTCTGGCGTTTCCTCCTCCCATTTCCTCGTTTCGGCCCGTCCAGCACGACCGGCTCCGTCATCTTCTTCTTTCTCCGTGCAGCCTGCTCGGATCGAGTCTTTTCACGCTTCTTGTCTCGTTTACGAAGCGTCGTCATGGATGCTTTCAGGAGTGTCCCATAAGCAAGATAGAATTTCTCAAGATCTCCTGGCTCTATCTATATTGTTGTGCATTTAGGTCAGCCTTTCCAGGTAAATTACTCGCGATCTGCTTACCCTGGTGGAGAACTTGTTCGTCGAGCCGTCAGTCACGCGCAATAGACATTGGTATTCGCGGTTGTCATCGGAGGTTTCAGCATCTCCCATGATAGCATCTTTGCCATCGTACTGAACTATGTTGAAGTCAGACTCTCTAAGAAACCAGTAATCAGCCGATCGTGCGTACGTCGTTTATGTGTGAGCCATATGGTCCCCTTCTCTTTTGTATCGTTAAACAAGCTCGTCAGCTGGGACAAGAACTTGCGCAAATTAGCTTATTCATCTGAGTTTTCTTGAACAAAAAGAACAACATACTGTATCGTTGTCCACGAGCTGCATTTGGGGGAGAACAAGATACAGACAAGTTGGGTCAAAAGTTCGTTCGCCGCCACGTGCAAATCTCTAAAATAGGAAATCCGCAAAAGTTTGATATGGTAAAATTTGTTAGGATTATAATGTTTTGAGTGATGTACCTCGTTGACAGAGTTGGACAAGAGTTGAGCTTAAGCAAGTTACGATTCAAGTCACGACAGAATATGTCTGGACTCCGTTAAAAAAAATACTGTTATCTCTACTAAACTTTACTGACCATGAGGCTTATCTGCCCAATCAATGGATCCGGGCCCCGGCCCGATAGAAATCAAAATTCAAATTGTAAATTTAATTCCAAAATGGGAAGGCACCGAAAATAGTCCTATCTCAGCCTATTCTTTCCTTGAGAAAATTACTCATGAGCACGACATGCTATTAAGGGTCTTCTTATATCTAAACTCTGCTTCATACATTCACAATCTATGCCTGAAGCTACAGGGAGCGTAGCAGTCTATCCCAAACCACAGGGAGGGGCCTCTCTCGTGCTTGCATTTCGACTGCAGAGCAGCATTACACTTGTATTAGGTTCTGGGCCACTTGCAGCGTCGAGAGCCTACTCGGCCTTAGATGCCGATTCCAAAGTAGTCGTACTCGCGACTGGGGGCTTGGAATCAGCCTGCGAAGAGATCAAATGGAGGGCCGAGCAAGGGCAGCTCGAATTCATCAATTGGGACACCTTACCTGCCTCATCCAAGGACGATAAACTCATTAAAGCACTCGAGTCATACCTGGCTTCCACACCGGATGTGCGTTTCGTCTGCATGACCGACTCTCTTATCGGTCAAAAACGCAATCGTGCTTTTGCCGAAAAAGCCTACCAAACTTGCAGGGCACATAATATTCCCGTCAATACTACAGACATGCCGGATCTCTGCGACTTTACGTTCACGTCTACTCATCGTTTTGATGGTGGCGACGGCACTAGCTCTCCACTTCAGATTGGCGTCACCACGAATGGACAAGGTTGTCGTTTGTCGGCGCGTATTAGAAGAGATATAGTCTCGCGGCTCCCTAAGGACGTAGGAAGGGCGGTCCAACGTGTGGGAAGGATGCGCTCCTTGGCAAAAGGAGAGGACCACGATGAGAACGAGGACGAGCTGGATGAAAACGGCAGTGTCGCAACCCCGAACAGGCCCGTGCCATCCAGGAGTAGCAACGAAACCGAGGCCGAAACATCGAGACGACGGATAAAATGGGTCGCACAAGTCAGCGAGTACTGGTCCATATCAAAACTGGCGCAAATGACCGACGCCGAGATGGAAGAGGTGCTGGCCGGCAAGCAGAATCCAGCACCGTCTCCTACAAACGGTCCAACCATCCCATCCATCCATTCACTTGCTCTGACTCGTCCTGGAAAGATCCTCCTCGTTGGATCGGGACCAGGGCACCCGTCCCTTCTCACCATTGCGACCCACACCGCCCTCACGAAAATGGCCGACCTAGTCCTCTCCGATAAACTCGTCCCAGATGCTGTCCTTGACCTCATCCCCAAAACTGTTCAAATTCGCATCGCAAAAAAGTTTCCAGGCAATGCCGAGGGCGCGCAGATGGAGATGATGGAAGCCGCCGTCGAGGCAGCGCAGCGTGGGCTCACCGTCGTCCGGGTTCGTCCAACATCCCTGGTATTAACTGTGTTCTCTTCCTAACAATACTATCCTTCCAGCTGAAACAAGGCGACCCGGTCGTCTACGGCCGCGCAGGCGAAGAGGTCCTCTACTTCCGTGCCCGCGGCTTCGAGCCCGTCGTCATCCCGGGCGTCAGCTCCGCACTCGCCGCACCCACCTTCGCAGGCATACCCGTCACCCAACGCGGCGTCGCTGAGTCCTTCATGGTCTGCACTGGTGTCGGGCGCAAAGGCAAGGATGTGCAGCTACCCGGGTACGAGCGCCCCCGAACGCTCGTCATCCTCATGGGCGTTGCGCGCCTCCCGCAGGTTATTCATGCGTTGACAGCGGAGGCCCAGGATGGTGGTAGGAGGGACGGCGCAGCTTACCCTTTGCACACGCCCATTGCGATCATCGAGCGGGCATCGATGCCGGATCAGAGGGTCATTTCATCGACGTTGAAGGATATCGTGAGGGCGCTAGATAGTGTTGGGGAGCAGCGGCCGCCAGGGATGATGATTATTGGATGGGCAGTGTTGGCGCTTTGGGGACAGGGAGATGTGGGTGTTTTGGATGAGGTTGAAGAAGGCATGGATGAGACAAGGGTTCACAGGTGGCTGGGAGCTAGGGATGGTGCGGCATGGCGTGTCACAGAAGGGCTAGATAGTGGCTGGGAAGGATTTTAATGGCTCGTGATGATGTTCCATTCAACTGGAATTTCTTGCATCTATGTGTCATATTCAACATCGACAAAACCATCATCATCGTACCCTCCCTCTCGATTGTACTTGCGTGCATCTCAAGCCTTCGTGCCTCTGCAAGCTCATACTTGTGGACAACTGTATTATGCACACTGCCGAGCCGTGACTCGTCCCCCCCCCCATTCCCATTCACGATATCCTTGTGATGTTCATGCTCGAATCCTCGAAGTGTGGTGTAACCTAGGTCAGAGATGATAGGATGGGAAGTAAGGCCTAGTGGAGGACGGGTGTTTTAGCAGGAGAGGTTGTATCCACTCAATCGTATCCATCATGAGAACGAAGTCCATCTACATGTATGGATATTTCGATGCATACGCTCACGCTGTTAAAGGCATACTGAAAGCGAAACTGTTACGAGGAGGTCAGCCAAAGGGAGGAGACAGAAATGGTTTGGGCTCCTCGGATCGGTTGATAATAGGGAATGGACGGGCGCGGTTTCAAGTAAATCAAGGTTGTGTTATTGTAGATATGTGGCGTACATTGAGCTGATAGAAAGTCCTCAGGCCAAGTTGAGTGGTAATATATCCTGCTTTCTGGTATCATTGCTACTTCGAAGGCCCTTCCCCTATATTTTCAGATGCCTCGTCGACTGAAAGATTCTCCAATATTCCTGACAACGCATCCCCAGGTGCTTTATCGGCTTCAATCTCCTTCAGCGTTTCCAACAGAAGATCCACGTATTCGATATCAAGTGCACCTTTCATCCTTTCCCGGAAGTGAACGCGGCGGTCTGTGTTGGGTTTATTGGGCTGTTCTACGTCACCTCCAAGAAAAGCAGCTAGTTCCGTGACGAGCTTTTCTGCGGTTGGGCGCTTTTCTCGTTCTTTATCCCAGGCGCTCTCCATGAGCGTCCACATAGCATTCGTCAAACCACAGCGACGAGCTTGACTTTCTTCTTCCGGTTTTATTGGTCGTATGCCTGCGCAAATACGGGTCTGGGCCTCATCATCGCTCAATTCATGCAGAAAGGCCTGGCCTGTGTACATCTACATGTGGTCAGTTTGTAAACTATAACCAAGTCAATCAGTTTGATTACCTCGAAGCATACCAACGACCACGCGTATACGTCGCTAGCATATGACTTCCGACCAAGTTCTTTATTTTTTCTGTCATAATCAAAGAGTTCGGGGGCCCACCATTTATGGGCTCCTGTGAATTGTAAGGATGAATAGGCCGAGAGAGGGACGATTGTTGGGTCATAGATTGACGAAAGACCAAAATCAGCGAGCAGAGCTGTGCCCTGCGCGTCTACAAGAACATTGTTCTGCGAGCATGAGACATCGTGGGACAGATAATAGAAATTCCGCTTACTCCCTTCAAGTCTCCATGCACTATGTTATTTTCTGCCAAGTATGCTAGGCCTGAAGCGATTTCAAAGGCCTAACATCACAGTATGTGCGCAAGTCAGATGGACCGGAGCATATAAGGAAAACACTTAGTACCCACCAGGCGCATGCGGTTAACTTTCGGATTGTTCAGATTGTTTGCCAGATAGGTGATGACGTGGCCATTGTGTTGCCAGGGCGAAACGAAACATGGAAGATGTGATTCGCCAACTTCAAGAAGATACACACCAAAGATCGGAAGAAGATGTGGATGCGACAACTGTCCCCACAGAAGACCTTCCTGCATGTCCTATATTCGACCCATTGTATTAGCTTAAATAATGTGGAACCAAATCCGGCAAGTACCTTCCAAAATCGTCTGACAGTATCCCCCGTGGATTTAAGAACTTTCAAGGCAACGGCGGAGTGGCCATGATATTCCCCTTTATATACGGTTGCATACGAACCAAATGGCTTGGTTTCATTCGAGTTGTTGTTAATGTTGACGATATTTTTAAGGAGATAGCACTTCGGGTAAACCTTGTTATCCCTGCAAAGGCGTTGGGCCGCGACAATTAAATCGTTTCTAAGAGACTTGTCCAAGCTGTTCGTATCTAAAAGCTGTGGTTCGCCGTTTAGCAGTAAATCATTTATAGAGCCAAGTCACCAAACCCATTGTAAGAAGTCGATGAGTAGCTGGGCCTGTGGCGTCCCTTTACTCTGCTCCAAAAGTTTCGTGTATTTTTTATCGTTTTTCAGTACCGTTGCGAGCAAGGAGATCATCTCGTTTATCTAACGTGGGGTTCAGCGGCGCATCGAAAGCATGTCACGAATAGGAAAGTTACATTATTCTAGCAATGACGAGGTGAGGGAAGGACTATGATTTCAGTCAAGAGTGCTTGCTTGTATTACAAAGACAAACCTCATCAATCATGCCACTTGCGTTTAAAATGATGTTTTCAAGCTCGTTGACACTGGTGCGGAACTTGAGCTCATCAGAGTCTGTCTGTCACATCCGTCGTGAGCACTGATACTCATGCCGAAAATTTGTAAGTACCTTATAGTTAGCTTTCCAAACAACCAAATCATCTTGAAACTTCGTCATCCAATGTTTCATTTGAATATGCGTAGCGGAACTTGTCGTCCTCGTCGCCCCTGCGGCAGGATTTCCTTCGACATTTTTCAGGACTGTCTCGAGCTCTTCGATAATACTGCAAGCCAATGGTGTCAGAGTGAAGAATAGTTATCGGTGAAAGGCATACAGGCTAGCCGATTGCTCCATCGTAAGTTTCGGCCATTTGGCAGCCGAAGTTCCGTTTTCTAGGAGCTCGAGGTTGTCGTGAGCTGCAGATTGCTCCATCATGAGTTCCCGCTCTCTGGCAGCCGAAATACCGTCTTCTGGGAGCTCGAGGTTGTCGTGAGCTATATCATGGGTAACGGTAGTTGAACCCTGGCTCGTATACGAACCGTGTTTGGCAGATTTGACATAATTGAGGAGTTTTTTAAATTTCGAGTTTATGGCTGGCATACTTTGAAAAACGGAACCGTGAGGCTATCGAGTCCGCGCCAGCATTTATAGTACAAAAGACTCGGAGTAGCATCACAAGTACTTCATGAGTTGAGATAATAACCCAGTACAATGATGCCGGCATGGGTGGTGTCGGGGGTCTTTTCTGCCCTTCTCGTCGCGCTTGACAAAGTTTGACAAAGTTTGACGTAAGATCTTTGGACCTACAAAGGTCCACAATTACGACCAGTCGTGCGCCAGGGCTATGCACCTACAAAGGACTGGCAGGTGACACGGCGTATTCCTTGTGTTCTGTTTTGGCCTTTATTCCATACGTATACTGTGAATATTAATAGTGCTTGAACCCTGAGGGATCTGAACTTCGAAGCAGAAGTCTGGTGACGCGGTCTCAGTTGTGTGACAAGCGTGGAACAGAATGAGCCAAGATATCGGGTGCATACGCGGCCACCTGAAAACAACGATAAGGCCTCTGCACACGCATGTTAGTCTCCGGTGAATCGGTTCAAGAAGAGTTTTTGTAGTTTGAATCACTAGTGAGTCGTGACTGACATCAGGCACCACTGCCATGCTTTTTTTAACGAGCCACCGGGGCTCCGGATTGCGATTCCGTCCTATACTGTTTATTTTGGGCCGCTAGAGGGCGCCACATAAGTATCAAAATGAAGGTTTCGCTCATCAATAATTGATAGCATACATAACGAGAGGCTTGTCTATGCTCATGTTTGCGGGTACCTTTTAAATTTGGCATTGCTTACACCAACTTCTGCGACCTGCGGCGGCACTTGCGGCCAACCGTGGCGGAAGTTTCCCTCTCAGTAACTCCAAGTTGCTATGTTACTATTATGCTTGTATGTCCGTTAGGCAATCAATTCGGTAGACATTGTTCCCTCTATTGTTCCTGATTCGCGATACTTAATAGGCCCGGCGAAATACAATAACAGCATAGTGGAACGAGCCCTAGACTACCGTCCAGACTCATGGAAATAAGGGCTAGACACGAAAATGTAAATATATCTACTTAGTTGTAATGTCTAACTCTGTGAGTTTCACCGAAATGCCAGACCTTTACTGACCTGAGGCGGCTGGTCTCGCGGAAACCCTACAACGAAGTGGTGGATTATATTTCAAAGATGTTGACATCAACATCGTCAAGGCCTCAAAGACATATCGATTTACCAGGTTTATTCCGACTTGCAACATAAGCGAGAAAAATTCATACAGCATCAAGCAATGCATCTAAGCCAGGAGCCTCCAGATCTTTCAAATACTCTTTCTTAAGGCATCTGGCAGTGACACCACAATTCTTGCAGGGCCGTGGCTCCGCGCGAAATGAATGTTCACTGTATCCACCAGTGCCAATTGGGGGATGCCTGTCCCCGAAATAACGCTTCCTACGGTCTCCGTGGAGGAAAGACGGTGCCATCGTACAATATTTTATGCCGAAGTTAGCATTAGCACAGCGGCATGTACCGGGAGGGGGGCGAAGAGCCAGCATGGCCATGGGCCCTGGTCGGTATGTTAATGAAGACAGAAATAATGAGAATAAGTACTACTACCTTGCTCGTCGGGATGTGCACAGGCTTCACAGATAGTGAAATCACAATCTGTGCAACGCTTGAAAGGATTGCCAATATCTTCTTGCTCCTGTCCTTGCCACTCTTCTTCCTCCTTTTCCCTCTCTGATGCAGGGAAACCTCGGAAACGGAGAAGACACCCATCGCAGTGCGATGCTGGTTGCGGATTTCGTCGACGCTCTTCCCATGCCATGTCTTCGATATGCCGAATCCGGCTTAATGGGGCAGAATTACGGGCCATTTTATTCACTTGATGAACCACGGAAGGCATGAGGCAAACGCTTCGCTTGTGTGCCTTCCAGTCCGATTTTTGGCAATCCGAGCTGGAGGGGGTCAAGGTTCGCGACTTGAGAGGATTGATTTTTCAGAGAGATACGCACGAGCAGTAGCTGGAAATCGACGTTAACAAGAGGGTACAGTCGCGGTTGATCACTAACCATAATCGCCGCTTACATTGTTTTCTTACATTGAGAACATTATTTGGGCTTTTCACACTCTATCTTGCATACGTGACATTTTCGAGGCATGGCAAGGATAAATGAGGACTCTAGAAAAGTTCTGCGGGGGCGCGAAAATCCAGGAAGTGAGGTTTGAGGGAAGGAGCAACGTAAAGGCAGGTGACGGCGTGGCAGATCACGCCAGTCTGTGTTTGACAAAGTTTGACGTAAGTCCTTTGGACCTACAACTTAGGTCCACAATTACAGCGAGTCGTGCGGAAGAGTGCTATGCACCTACCCAATTGTTTGGCCTTTGTTCCATACGTGTACTGCCATGACGAATTAATAGTGACTTGAACTAGGGACCTGAAGGAGAAGTCTGGCGACCTCAGATGCGTGATCAATAGCAAGCGTGGAAGCAAACGAGCCAAGCTAAATATCGGCGGCGCTCGACTTACATGCCACTTCACGACTTCAACGATAGGCCAGGATAAACCTCTTTTACATTCTATTTAAGTCTCTGATGGTTCAAGGTTTTGTAGTTCGCTCGTGACACTTACTCCTCCTCCACCATCCACCGAGACCTCCGGATTACGATTCTGCTGATTAGTATTTACCTATTTATTTTGGGCCGTTGGAGGGCGCCACATAAGTATCAATTGAAATGAAAGTCCGCAAAGTTCTCGTTCCTCAATGATAGTATAACTATACTAGGCAATTTTCTAAGCAGCTACTCCTGTGAGCCGTGACACTTGCGGCCAACAGTGGCGAAGCTTCCCTCTCAGTAACTGTTACTGATATCTACACACCTCCGCAAGACAAGCAGTTCCGCCAACACGTTCCATCTATCGTTCCCAATTCGCGATACTTAATAGGCCCGGTGTAATACAATAATAAAAAGCGAAAGCAGGTCCAATAACTGTTCCTGAATATTGATCATGTATACATTCCACACAAAGTCATGCCTGCCTGTTTGTGGGTCCTAGTTTAACGTTTGCAAGGAAACCAGTGCGTGCAGCCGAAGTACAAAAAACCAGAGCCCCGTAAGTACAACTACTAAGAAGTCGCGTCTGATTGTCTAAGAACTCAATGGGTTGCATTGACATCGGCGATCTAAACATCATTTGAAGGGTGCTTGACCATGCACATTTATGCGTCAACGCGACTGGATTCTTTGCCCGTAATGGCGTAGTGGAAGTTAACGAGCCTGGGACCACCCATAGAGTGCTGGCAAATAAAGAATAGACCAGAAAATTCAACGAGTGATGTTAGTGGATTTTGCACCACAATATTGTATAGCGATGCGAGTCATCCCAGGGCAAGTCCGCTTCCATACGCGGCGTTTGTACATCCTATGAGGTATCCGGTCCAATTCTTTCAAAGTGTCTTGGAGGGATATTCGATCCTGCGGATTCATACGCGTCATGGCAGTCGCAACCTTCAGTAGAGGCTCCAGCCCATCATAGTCATCCTCACTTTAGAGTCAGATAGATGAAATATGAAATTATAGAGCTCGTACCTGTATCAATTTCATGAAGACGTTCCCGAGTTGATAGATATCAACCTTAAATGGATCGTGAGGCTTGTTCTCGTGATGCTCTGGAACTGTTCGATCCTGACCATAAACACCGCCGCATTCGATATTAGATTCACCAGCAGGGTATCGAGTGGAAAGTTCAAAATCGATAAAATAGTAGTCGCAATGTCTCTTTAAGCCGCGATCGTGCCACTCGAGCACTCTGTTCGAAGTTCCGTCATGTGTGCGAGGTTTCATGAAGTGGACTCCCCGAGGTATAAGTTCGGTATAGTCCATCATAAGATTGAAATAACAGGCATCCCTAAAGCATACTTCAACTTCAAACGTTGACATGGAGAAAACGTATCTTACCCATGCACGACATTATGTTCATGCATGAAATCGAGTCCCTGGAAAGAGGTTCGATAAATGTAATAACTGAGAGGTCTTTGCTTACCTCTATCAGCTGACGAAACGCCAGAACAACCTCACCAAGACATCGAAAAGGTAGAAGACAGAAATGAACCAGTTGCGGCATGACCACAAGAGCATGTGTGTCATTGTCTGGTAAAGGAATTATGTCCAATATGGGAACGGTGCGATTACGCGGATCGGCCTGAAGACTGGAAGATGAAAGATATTGTAGCACGGGGATTTCGTCCGTGGATGTGTCAACACGCCTCATGACTACTCGAGTATCGTCGAGTATGCGAACAGCATCGATCAATTTCGAGCCACACTGCAAGCCAAATTGAGGCCTTTTTGTGATCACCAAAGGGCAGCCACTTACCATAAGAGATAGATACTCTTCCGTAGAATTCAAGACTGCAGGTGTTATGTCCCTGCCATCAAGCCAAGGTGGCGTCCAGGCAGGATGAAAACGGGGGCGGAGCCGATAACCACGGTTGAGGAGAAACGGCTGAGCCTCCACCCAAGGCATTTCGAAAAGGGCCTTACGATCACCGGCAAAATTAGGAAAGCTCAAGAGGTGATTCCATTGCAGCGCCTTTTGATATTGCAGTTCAATCTCTGATGGTAAGAGTGGCATAGACGAAGGAGCCATCATCGGTGCTCGAGCGGAGGGAGGAAGGAAGGTTGGACGTACATGAAGTGCTTTCGACTATGGTGGCCACAAAAAGAAACAAACCCAATTCCCGAATAGCAGGTCATAGTATACAGGTGGGTAACAGACTGAATGCTGTGGAAAATTTGTAAGTATATCAGATCGACTATCTTCTGATGCATCAATGTGTGTTGTGAAGACTAACGCTGTGGTGGCCATGGGCAAGCGATCGATTGTGGAACACGACGAAAAACGGCAAGAAACAGTGACCACGAATTTAGAACGCCGAAGTCCCCGAAGATATTATCTTATCAACTTTCACT
Source organism: Tephrocybe sp. 10521TJB (assembly GCA_018221635.1). NCBI lineage: Eukaryota > Fungi > Basidiomycota > Agaricomycetes > Agaricales > Lyophyllaceae > Tephrocybe > Tephrocybe sp. 10521TJB. The sequence goes on along the minus strand of JABAJS010000110.1, from coordinate 15,980 downwards.
CCTTGGCCGAGTCTCAGCGACGATGTTCCTCTCAAATGTATCATTCTTGGTCCAGGTTCGATAAGACTGCTTCTGGTGTGAATCAAATTTTGTCCCTTCATCGTTACATACTGAGACGTTGATCGGTGTCATGTCAAATTGGCTGTGCATGCCACTTAAAAAGCTACTTGCGAGCGAACCCTGACTCAGTCTGCTTGCTTTCATTCCCCTCTCCAGCCGTTTATGTCCTCATTTTGGGATGTGGTATCCGAGCCGCCGCTTCCCTTCTCTGAGGTGGACGATCTCTCAACAATGGTGAAGGTCTTCGGTCAACGGAGCTTCCACCAAGACTATTCTAACTGTACGTTGTTGGGCTAAACACCACGAAAAAATCTCAAAGATAACTCTCATTTATGATAGTAAACGTGCAAGCTCGTGACATAATCCTGGAACATCGAAAAAACCATTCGAGGATGGCGAAACACATCGAAGACATTTCACTATTCCTCCTTCAGCCACAGGATATCCTCTTCGAGGTGCAATCTCTTCACTTTCTAAATGACCCTTGGCCTTAGAAACAAACAGGTCCTGGGCTACCTCCACCCCATCGATTTGTACCACCTCACTCGCACTAATAAATGGTTCAGAACAATCCTTACTTCGAAGAACACCTCAGAATGGCTCTGGGATCGTACTTTTCAACGACACCCAGAGATCCCTTATTCACCGTACACGTCCAGTCACGATATGTCGTTAATAGGGTGGGCAGATGTGATCTTTGGTCCTCACATATGTGGCGTGAGTAGTTTATCATCAGCTCAATACCTCGGACTTATCACAAAGTAAGGATAGATATGCGGCTCATCCTTACCTATAGACCATCATTATCAGGCATGGAAAAGACGGCAATGTGTGGATTGCTGGATGGAGTATGTGCAGCAGATATTCTTTCTGTATCAGCCATTAATTGCTTTGTAGAACCGGAAAGAAATTCTACGACGAACTTGACAGTATTTCTATTGAAAATGTTGATCGAGGTTGGTCCTATCATCACCGTTCTGAGATGACGCAGTTAATTATTTTCCCAGAACCTTATTTTCCTCCCGAAGCGTATAGCAATTTTCAAGATATCGCTGACAGGTTTGTCAATTATGAGAATTTCATTTCCTGGGGCGAATATCCTGGCTTGCTGGAAAACTGCATGCATTGCTTTGAGTCTCGTCCGCCTATCGAGGAATTCGTCAAGAATGTTATTGCTGTGAGTCTGCCCTATACAGGTTAAATACGACAATCTTCATCGCCAGTTCAGCAAAAAAGAATGCTGATAGATTGGGTGGATGAATACTGCAAGAAGATAACAATTCGAGAAAGTAGAGCTCGGAGCCGCAAGCAACGGCTTCAAACACACGCCTGGAGCTTGTCAGTTGGCTTCCTTTCAGGATTCTCTAATTCTGCTCTAATTTAAAGCAGACTTCTACGTCGTTTAATGTCTCTGGGGTATACAGAACCAGCTATCGAGGAGCTGGTCAGAGGCCAGTTGCTGGTATCCATGATAGCACCAGAAAGAGAACGCGTGAAAAATCCCCTGAAATATATCCAATGCAGTAGGTTTTCGATTTCTCTTGAATGGGATGCACATAGACTCGACGAGTTATTCTAGATTGGGACCTGATCGGCGTTCGGCTGGGATTAGCGCTGCAAAACAGGACCACGAACATGCTGAACTAATCCAGATTCAAGAACACGCTATCTTGCGTATTCATGAGGATAAATGGCCCTAATGTTGCAGAGATATTCCTAGGATCAGCTCTCGTCACCAGAGGATATGGTCTCACAGGAACCCTTCTGAAGTTTGGTTTGCCTGCCTTCGGAGTCAATCTCGACCTCGCCTTAGTTGATAGTGCGCGTCTTTTGCTTGTTAGAAGCTATGATGATGCTCGATTAGATGGTATTCTGTTATATCTGTTTGTGGCGCCACTTGTAGGTTATGATAAGTGCTCAGTGCTCAGGCCCAGGAACAATCGACTATTATAACTCTGGTCAAAGTCTGGTCAAGTTACCTGTTGGGAAGATGACATGTACGTACGTCTAGTAGCCAAGGTCTCGTCTTGATCAACCTCGTCGTGACTCGCAAGTGACTCGTTCTACACTACAAAGCTTGACGCAATATTGCATCAGACTCGAAGGCAACGTTGCGCTGAGTTTAGTCCATTGATTGTGAGCATTTCGTCATTCCAACAAGTGTGCCTGCAAGGAAGGCGTGAGCTGACGTGAAATTTGATGTTGAACACATTGTACAAAACTGCGGAGAAGTCAGGCCTAGTCAGGAATTATAAATAGATTGTCACATGAACATCTTATCAGATAGCTAAGGCACAGATCCGAGATGATATCATCATTAGGAGCATGATGCTCCTAAGTCATTGGCATAAATAAAACGGCCTCCATAAAATTGGTAATACACATCACCCCCCTACAAACCGCACAACATGTCAGAGCAGCCTCAAATCCGCAAAGTCACCCAACACGAAGACTGGGCGAGGTCCGACAAGTACCATAACTCTTTCCTTCACGAGAAGGATCCCATCCTTGACGCAGCGCTTGCGAATAGCGCAGCAAATGGGCTACCTGAGATTGCGGTTAGCGCAGCACAAGGAAAGCTTCTGAAGCTTTTCGCTACCTCGATCAGCGCGAAGCGCATTCTAGAAGTTGGTACTCTGGGCGGGTGAGTTCGGCCCTTCATTTGATATTAACGTATGATTCATATTCTCTCAGATATTCCACGATATGGCTTGCACGAGCCCTCCCAGAAGATGGCAAGTTGGTCACTCTGGAACTGAAGGAGAAGCACGCAGAGGTACGATGAGACCTCCTTGATTGAAGGTGTTACTGACTCGAAATTAGGTGGCTCGTGAGAACCTTGCAAATGCTGGCCTAGCCAACAAGGCAGAGGTCATCGTTGGCAAAGCTGTAGAGTCGCTTGCCAAATTACACCCAGAGGTCCCCTTCGACTTGGCTTTCATCGACGCTGACAAGCCCTCGAACTTGGCCTACTTCACCGAAGCTAAACGTCTGGTCCGCAAAGGCGGCGTGATTGTGAGCTTGATTATCGGGTCCCTTCTTCCTTCAGCTACTAACAATTATTAGATCGTGGACAATGTCGTGCGACATGGCAGGGTCGCCGATCCTGAATATGATGACGGCAATGTGGTGGGCGTCAGGAATCTATTGAAGGCGATCGAAGGTGACAAGGAAGTGGACGCGACAACCATCGGGACTGTCGGAGAGAAGGGTTATGACGGCTTCTTATATGCAATTCGCAAGTAACGCGTTGTGGCGCAAGACCTAATGTATACTATATTTAAGAGGTGTTGAGGAGCCACTGACGAATTGGAAAATCAATCGAATGCAACATACTCAAATCCGCAAGTGCAAACCAACCTTCATACTTGCCGTTTGTCTGCTTTAGACTTCCAAGGATGGTTGGGTACAGCCGTTCGCGACGGAAATCATGCTTTGTGGAGGGAGAAGCGGGGAGCAACTAGACGAAGAACACATGCTGCCGATCTAGTCACACGACTTGTCTTTGGGGTGCTGAAGCGCTGACGATATGACAAGTATTGTTGACGCGGCTTGAAAAAAGCGGGTGTTGTTTTTTGAGCAACGATCTACTCAAGAACATGAAAGAAATTGGTAGGGGGTCACACTTCATTTCGTAGGGTGCGACCTAGGCTGTGATGTAGCTGACGTGACTTTGAATTGAAGAAGCCACCACAAAATCAACTTCTTAGAGCCGCTGATATAAACAGGATCCGGTGCACACATTGTTATCGAATGCACGAGCGTCCGTCCAATCTTGCCCTGTAAGGCTTGCCAGCTAAAGGTCTTTTTATTCGTGATTTTCGATAGTTCCTGCAACTATAATTGCCAGGGCGCAGCTACAGCTAGTCGGCAAGAATCTTCAGTGACTTGGCACAAGTCTCTATTGCCGTATATTAAAGCAACGGGAGCACAGCACCACGACGGTACGCAGATATATCGACGAGATGGTGGGTGGAGCTAACGATGTAGCTTTGGAATTATGTATATCTAAATTAACTGGAAGTTCGTTGGGATAAAGGCAATTCTGAAGATGACAATCCAACGCACCTTCTATCCCACCATATTGTACGCCCGACCATCCTCGGTGCGCGGCCTTAATAATGCATCGAGTCCCTTCCCAGATATCACGATATTCGAAAGAACTTCGAGTCCAGCGTTCAGGTGATTGAGCACTTGGCGACCCAGTTCGATAGGTTCCTCTTCCCCGCAGTCGACCAGAGTCCGATGGACCTTCTCAGCCATGGCCTGTAGCATCACATAAGCTTCCTCGCGTTCCTGTCCCGTAAGGCCCTCGATGAAATCGAAAAATGTTTCGATATCTGCTTCCTCATAACCGAGCTCCGCGCGGGCACTGATGAGCATTTTCTTGAAGTATCCAATCAACGTTTGAAAGTCGGGCAGGCCAGTATTAAGCGAAGAGAACGCTGCATCGTGACGTTGAATATGGAACAGGGTGGAGAGCACCAGATTGTCCCTCTCAAACTCTGCTACCACTTCTGCGAAAGAATAAAAGAAAAGAACAAGGGTTGCGCTGGTGGTTCCTGAGGGCGAAAAACGGTCAACCAGCGTAGGAAGTTATCGGTGAGGCTACATACCTATCAAGACGCCTTTAAGTTTTGACCGTGATGTCCCATCCTTGCGATACCATACTTTTCCCGACCATGTTGGCGGTCGAGTGTGCTGCAACAATGACGGGGAATGATAAGAAAATGCTCTCCGCGAGCTCGCTTTCAGTGCATCTCGTCGAAAGTTTAGGAATGGACGCGAGAGTGCCCAACGGGCCAGCATGAGATGGGAGGAGATCAGAAAGAGGCAAGTTTGCTCTTATTGTAAATACATGACTACAAATTTACAAATGTATTTTATGATTCGAACTTGAACGATGTTCTCAATACAGTGAGGGATATGGGGAGATCTATGCGGCACAGATGCATTGTCGAAACACATTTTAGTCAATACTTACTAGTTCCGATGAACTCGAGCACTAGGTTTGTCAATCTGACCTTCTATTACACGGCCACCTATAGCTAGATGTGAACTTTTAAATCATATATTGTACTAGTTACAAAGTAGTATGTTTCAACGCCCGACCTCCTTGTACTCCTCAATTTTTTCTGAGTTCGATTCCTCTAACACCTCAGCTAACATCAACATCTTCCCCACCTCTACCTCCTTCTCCAATAATTCATTGATGTCATGGAGGATAGCTTTGCCCGCCACCTCAGGATGCTGCCCTTTTCCGATTTTAAGCAAATCTTCATGGATGCGACCAGCCAAATCTTCTAGAATTGGGCGTAATTTGTCGCGTGTCTTTCCATTACAGTGCTCTACTGATGTGAAAAATCTTGCGAAATCCACGACAGATATGCCAGAGGCTGCGAAGGCGAGGCAGAGTTTCTTCACGTGAATGACCAGGGTTTCGAAGTCGGAGGTGTCTCGAAATTGAAGGTAATACTGTGCATCGAGGCGCTGGATAGTAGTGACGGCACGGAGGAGGTGCACAGTTTGCCTGGCTTCTAACTTGGCCTCACGTACATGATAGAAGGTAATAAGAGTGGACGATATGACGGCCCCTTCATTTTACAGGATGCAACTAGTCAGTGGTCATAAAACAAAACTATCTGAATCATAAGTACCTATAAAGAGACCTTTAGCCTTGGATCGCAATGTACCATCCTTCCTCCTCCACAGCGTTCCTGACCATGTCGGCGACTGTCTGTGTACATAGAATCTCGGAGATTGACAAGATTGACAAGTAGATATCCTGCTTGGAGCTGCTCTTAACGCATCTTTTCGCAACAGAAGAAATGAGGTCGAAACTACCCCACGGGCCAACATGAGATGCGTGGAGGGCTGGAGCAGAGAAAGGAAATGCGTGTGTACTTGTTGTGTTGCATATAATGATACATGCTTATTGATATATATATAGAGTGCTATCAGATAATTCCAAAAGGCTGCAACGTTAACAAGGTAATGACTCCGAGTCCATCTCATCGTAAGCATCATTGAGAACATTCCTTTTGAAAGGCCCGTTACAGAGTAGTAAGAATAATACTGGTAGTGCTGGTGTTAGATGCTCGGATTGGGGCATTGCATCACACAATAAAAGTCTTTTAGAAAGTCTGCGAACAATCGGATTGGACTTCATATAAACTACACAACCCTGATAATGTCCAGACAGGACGTTGTCAGGATTTCTGGATTAGAGACATCAAATTCCTCCAGATATTTTGCAACGACGAGGGCAGCCAGGGCTTCAAACTCATATCGTCTAGATAGAGCTGTATCTGATCTAGAAACACAGATGAAATAGCCTTGTCAAAAAGAAAGAATTTGACGCACTTTCAAGTTACTCGCACCCTTTATCCAGATTTAGACGCCTTATTCTTATCTTTATGTCTTGACAAGAGCTTGCTTAGAAGATGTAACTGCACTGATGAGTGCCCACTTTCCCTGGAATAAAACGTCGGTTAACATATCCAGTCTCTTTTGATCGTCCTCATGATCGGCGAGCAATATGTCGTGCACGTCACTGGCCATATTTCGTAGGATTCCATGAGCAGTCTCCCGATGCTCCCCTGTCAGGCTCAGCACGGACTTGGCAAACTCGCTATTTTCTTCATCCGGTTGGGAAAACATGAGAATCATGATGTATGTCCACAGGGCCTGGAAGTCGGAGGCGTCCAAAGAAGAGAATTCGGCATGAAAGCGCTGTATGTAGGCGAGCCAACGATAGATACCAGCACTTTTCTCGAATCGTTCTTTGTCCTTCCATTCCCGATATAAAGCCAGGGCAGAGACAGTCACGATAGCTCCTACAATTTCCGGGACGCGATGATCAGTAAACACAACAGGCTTGATTAAAACTGCATTACATACATACCTATGGAGAGGCCTTTGAGCTTTGATCGAGATGTCCCATCCCTTCGATACCATAGATTTTCGAACCATGTTGGCGCTTGAGTATTATGTAATCTTGGAGGATGATAAGAGAAGGCTCGCCCTGCAGCCCGAGTCGGGTTCAATGCATTTCGACTACCGAGGAAAAAGAACCGCCCCAGCATACGACTGAGGTGTGTCACGGTAAGGTGTATGATCTTATTTAGTTGTATGATTGTAGTCACGAGGTTGAGCGGTCCTTATGCAAATTGGGCGTTCACCCAAGTGTTCACTCAAGATTAATGTTAAGGCCAATGCATCTCAGACTGAGGCTTGTAAAATAAGGCTCTATGTATATGTCCTTGAAAATTCGACGAAAGTCCTACAAATCCTGGACCAGCCACAGTCGCTTGGATATCCAACTCTCCGCAAAGCGAGGAATTGAACGTAGCTTTGTCATCAACCGCCGACCCCTCCAACTTCCAACTTTCCACCTTGAGTACGTACCCAATGGTAAATTTTAAAAGAAGCTACGGACTGGCCAACAGTACTTGCTGTGGGTGAAGATAGTGGCTGTCATCAAAACTGTCATCAAAACTGTCACGATGAAGCGTAGAGTCAAAGAACGTGCTGATTGCTCCACCTCCACCACAATCCCTGCCAAAGACGTCTGCTCCGAAGTGAGGCCTTTTACGACCTGATCGCGGTCGGTAGCTGGAGAAGGTTGCCTCGTAAGCAGTGCCTTCGCGTTGATCGCGATCCCCGTCTATGCATCTTCGACAGGCCTGACTGTTGAAGTCGTTGTATCTCCGTGACGGTTTGAAATGGCCTAGCATTCGAACTCATCGTCAGTAAGGAATTATTGGGAACCCTTGCTTTTGAAAGACCCGTTACATCGATGATCAGATGGGGGCATTGCATCACGAGATGAAAATTCTTTAGAAAGTCTGCGAACAATCAGATGGAAGTCTCCAGAACTGCACAACCCTAATAGCCTAGACAGGACGCAGAATTAGAGACATAAAATTCTTTTGAGTATTTCGCAACGATGAAGACAGCCGGGGCCTCAAAATCCATCGAATATTGTCTAGAAAGAAACTGTATCTGAACTAAGAATGCAGATTGAATAGCATTGTCAAAAAGAAAGAATCTGACGCACTTTCTACCCAGAACTAGACGCCTCGTGCTCCTCTTTAAGAGCCTTATCAATATCTGTTGTTAGTCGGCGTCACAGCGTTGTATGTAGGCGAGCCGACGATAATTTTTAGCGATGTTCTCGAATCGTTCTTTGGCCTTCCGTTCCCGATATAAAGCCAGGGCAGAGACAGTCACGAAAGCTCCTACAATTTCCGGGACGCAATGATCAGTCAGTACGCTCGATTAAAATTGCGTCACATACCTGCATACCTATGAAGAGGCCTCTGAGCTTTAGTCGAGATGTCCCATCCCTTCGATACCATAAGTTTCCGAACCATGTTGACGCTCGAGTATTGTGCAATCTGGGGGGAGAATGAGAAAAGGCGCGCCCTGCAGTCCGAGTCGGGTTCAATGCATTTCTACCATCAAAGAAAAACTGCCGTCCTAAGAATGCTCGACGGGCCAGCATGTGAGATGAAGGTGTGGTGACAGAGTGTGGTAAGCATATCTTATTTAGTTGTGTTTGTCTTAAGGTCACCGATCGGAAACCTTTCCCTTTGTTCCTTCAAGTTGAAGTCAACTTCGTTAGTCAAACGCATTTCAAGCTGAGCCTCACTAAGGCTCATAAATAACGCTCTATGCATACAGCTTTGAATTCACTTCACTTTTGAAAATTCGAGGAAAGTCATACAAATTCAGCCACAAGCCGCTTGGATGCCAAGTTTTCTCCGGAATTGAATGAAACCTAATCAACCAACCCCTCCACCTTCTACCGTACCCGCTGGCAAATGTTGAAAGAAATTATGTTTTTGCAGTTAGACCAACAGTACCAGCTTCTGTGGTCGTTGCAGACTCGTACCCAAACGTCACGGAGCACTCGCTGTGTTCCAGACGTTGTAAATATGCGCGGCTGTCATCGAAACCGTCACGATGGAGCTCAAAAGAGGTGCCGATCGCCCCACCAACACGCCTGCCCATCGACATCCGAAATCGTCTCCTACAACTCCTTCTGGGCACTAGAAACCTGAGCAGTGACCGCTGGATCCTTCCTCGAGGACCATTAATATAAGAAATCAATGCACTTTTGGAACTCACGAGGTAATCCCTGCCAACGATGTCTGCGCTCTGCGCCGAATTGACGCCTTTTACGGCCTGATCGTGGGCAACAGCTTGGAGAAGTTTGGCCCGTAAGCAGTGTCTTCGCGGTGGTTGTGATCCCTGTCTAAACCTCTTCGAACCCCACCTGCGTAGTGCTGACTGTTGCTGCATCGCCGTAATAGTTTCAAATGGCTTAGTCCTTACATGAACGAACCTTGCGGCGGAAGCGATCTTTTTCGGAGCGAGTAACAGTTTGCATCGCACGAGGTTGCCTTGGGAAAGTTACCCCGGATTGCACGAGAAGTTTATGGCGCTAGATGTCCTATGTCAAGAGGTTGAATGAATAATTCAATGGTCGTGTTTGGGATCAGAACTGAATGCAGGAATCGCGCCCCGTATTCTCCTTGCCTTTTCGATCGCGATTCGCCATCCTAAGAGGGCACATGTCCACAATACACGTCCATAATTCCCGATAGCCAGTGATGTCGTTGAAGCGACACACTGGTCCGTATTACAGATTCGAGGCATAGAGGTATCTGACAACGAATCACCAAAATAGACTCGAACATCAAATAGCAAAGAACTCAAGGTACTGGAGGATCCAGAGGTTGTATGTGCGTACATGAGATATACATATTCGTGCTAAAGAGGATTCAGAAAAATGACAATCGGATACAAATTGGATACATGCCTGGAGTTTGCTATAGCGGCCACAGCCTATAGCTAATGGTATAATGTGTATAATACAGTGCGGGTATGATCCATCCCATCTCTATGCGTTCTGAACTAGCATCTTCTGCTGCTCCTCGAATCTCTGTCCTTCACTTTCGGCTCTCTCCAGCGTCTTCACCAGATTGTCTTCCCTCACCTGGAGGCGTTGCTCCATCCCCAGAATTAACATGCGGATCTGCTCCACGCGCGCAGCCACATCTTCCCTCCCGGCCTCCGCGTTGGTCGTGGTGGCCAGGCGGGGTTGACGTGTAAGTGTCGGACTTGAAAGGATAGGGGTACCTTGTGCAGGAGCTGGAACAATATCGAGAGAAGACTGGAGATACATGTCAGAAAGAAAAAGGTGGACAAATTCTCAAAGACTCACTTGCCAGTTCTCCCCAGCAAGCTTTGCGAGTTCTCTCTCAAGCATCTTCTCGCGCGCCCGACACCTACGTAACGTTCAACAGACGTTGACACCAGCAATAATTATACACTTTCCTCTCAAGTTCAGACATACAACGTTCGTTTTCGCGTTGGGTCCCCTGTAAAAGCAGATCGAGGTTCTTGTACTCTTTCTCCAACTTCTGGATCTGCTCCAAGGGAGGCCGTTGAAGAAGTTGCGCCTGGAGGACCTGTATCTGAGTTTGTAACTGTGGAAACGTAAAATAAACATCGAAAGTGAAAAGGATAGATATGATGCACACTTTGTCGTTCTCGCGATCTTTGTCGAGCAACTGACGACGCAAAACGTCCTCGTTTGTTTCGTCGCCTTCACGCAGCATTCCTAGATCATCCGCGCCAAGTGCAAGAGATGGTCGTGCATAGTGCCGCACGCTTTGCGCTCGTCGCATGACAGTCGCAGTTGAAAGGATACACGACTCCACGTCGCGGTTCAAGTTGAACTTCGTCGATAAGATTAGATTAAGATGTGACTAGATAATTTCAACGCATTCAGAATAACAAGCAGCGGGACATATCTAGCGTCAACGTAAGTACTAGCTTTCCATGATATCTGCAAGGACTCGTTACCAAGTCGTTGAGGCCCAATCTAATTATCCTGAAGATTCTAGTACCTTCCTTTTGAGTTTGAAATAATGCTACTCATGCGCGAGCCTATACGCAATCAAGAGAAGTATACCTTGCCGCGCCGAACCTAGATACTCTGCTCATTGGTCACGTTGCTGACGGACATTGTATTTAATACAGGCGTCAATTCTGACGTTGGCTGTGTCGAGGTTGGCACTGTCCTGAGTCGGAGTTGGGACTGGCGGCTTGGCAATTGCTAAGTCGCAGCGTGGTACTTCTGACATCTACTCTGTCTCTAAGAAGCAGAGACTTAGTGGAAGATGTTGTAGTGGAGCTATTTCAGGTGGGGTTCTTCTTCACTCTTCTCAAAACTCCCGGATCCTCGATCGCAGAACCCTTGCTTAGATGCCGCTATAACGGCAGGACTACGAAGTCCTGCCGTGGAGGGACATTGTCTCTTAGAGTGAACCCATGGATGATCATATAGCCAGGATTCGGCGTCACTTTTGAGTGACAACCAGGAAGACTTAACCAGAAAACATAGAGATCAGCGATCCATAGTTTTTGAGAAGAGCGAAGGAGAGAACTTCAGTCAACATAACTCCACAATGACGGTCGCTGCTTCTAGCTGAGGCGGCGGTGGAAGAAGTAGTGGATGTACATAGAGACAAATGACTGCCAGAACGGACGAAGCGGCATCAGTCATATTGCAAATAAGAAGAACAAGAAACCCGCAATGATGTCCTTTTGACAAAAAAAAAACTGAGTTTTATGTCGCAAGGCAGTCTTCAGAAAAAAAGACCTTTGTGGCAAGCTTCGGATCTACCGTGGCTAGAGAAGAAAGAAGAACAACTCAGGGAAACGGATGTAGGAGAAATAGCATCGAGATTAGTGTATTTAGGCGTGTAAGTTCACAGTAGAACTTGATGAAGCAAGGTGAAGCAGAACGTGACACGATTCTGAAAGAAGGAATTCTATAGGAAAGAAGTACGGTCAGAGGGGGATAGAATGAACGGTATGCGACTCAACGGGGACTCGTCGGATGAGCGGCGTTAATAAATTATTTTGATAAGATTAGATGGTTGACTTGGCAGACGGTGACCGCCGGACCAGCCATTCAAACGTTCAACATTCAGTGACGTCCAGGTAATCTCCAAGTCGTTCAGTCAACTATCAAGTTACTCTAGCACAGACTGAGAAAACGATTGTTTCACACCCTGACCGGCCCTGTTGATCTGATCATAGAGAGCGGATGCCACTGTTTTCTCAGGTCAAGATTCGATGCATTGTCCTGGATTGATCATCACCAATTGCGGTTGAGCGGCCCTGTTGTCTGTACACGACTTCTCCGCTGGTTGTCCTCTCTTACTTTACCGCCACAAACCAAATACTAGCTCTGAAACACCTCATGCTAGAGGACTCCGAACTACCGTTTTTTGATATCGACGAGAATGGCTGGGCTGTTGACTTCGTGCGCTCAAAGCCCGATCCAATCAAGAAGTGGGTTAATCCTCTTTCTTCTGCATACCTTGTCTAATTTACAGCAGGGGTTTGAACTACCGGATGATCTTGACTTTAAGAGAGTTGAAACAAAACCCGCGGAAACAGGAACGGTGCCGCTTCAGCAACCTCAGTATCATTCTTGAGCTCCCTCAGGAAATACTACTTGAAGTGCGCCCATAATACATCCATGTGATTCTTTCTCATCTGTTTTAGGTACTTTCCTGGTTACACCCGCTCGACTTATACCATCTTGCTCGCACCGACACTCAATTTCGCAATCTCGTCATGTCAAGGAAATGTTTATGGCTATGGGCCTCAGCCTTTGAGGCACATCCGGACCTTCCACCGTGCCCACCCGATATGCCCCATCCGAAATGGACTGACCTACTGTTTGGGAGGTTCGAGTGTCAGGTTAGTCTTTATCACGACTTACGAGCGTCCACATTTTGATCATTCATTAGAACTGCGGGAAGGTCCCAATTCCTCCGGATTCTCAATGGCGCCGAAGATTGTGCCATGCGTGCTACGTCGAGATGTTTGTCCAAAGTTCACCATACGATTGATCTCATGTTCAAAACAGGGCAACGATATTATGCGAGACCTCTTTTTCTCTGGTCCAATCAAGATACCTGCCTGAGTGGAAAAGAGCCCACGAAAACGTTCAGCGGATCGCAGACAGGCTAGGCTCACATGAAACCATACGTGCGCACTCTGATGCACTTTATAATGATTTCTTTAGCCTGGGAGTGCCGATTGCAAATCCAGACGATGAAACCAGGATCATAATGAAATCTCTCCAAGAAGTATATATGTTCCCTCAAACCCTCGATGACCTCAACTGACATAGTCCAGAGTCACAGAACGCTCTTTCGGTGGGAACTTGATCTTGACCAGCAACACCACACTGCGCGGTATTATGGAGTATTCAATTTGTGCGCTCATTTCATTTCTTAAATGGGATAAGTATTGATACTAGACGGCCACGAACAGCCTAACATATCGTATGAGAAGGTTAGGCTTTGAAGAACGAGATATCAAGACAGTCCTGACCCGACACTCTACCGTGGAGCCCATCCTAACACGTATGATCAACAGAAGAGACTATCGATGCTTACGCCAGGGTAATCATCATCCCGTACACCTCCTTCTGACGCGTCTGATCTGCCATTTAGAGTGGCCGAAGATCAAATCTCGAGTGGTAATAGAGCTCGACATAGCCGTGAAGCAGCGTCTCCGCGCCGAAAGAGAACTCCTTATCAACCAACGCAGAAAAGCAATCCGGCTCGTCATTGAGGATTACATCAATTCTTTAGATACAGAAGAACGAATACGTCTCCCACCCAAATCGAGCCTCATTTTGTACCATCCTTTTTCAAGCATGCTCGGATCGGTCGCAGCTCTCACTCGACGAAGAGGGTGTCCTCAATGCGCTGATTTCCTTCACGGAGAACTGGCCTCCTACCACATTAGAACAGTTCGTTAAGTTTTGTCCATCCGTCATACTCCCTGCAAGTCACGCGAAGCTACCGGCACCTCACCTGCTCAAAGCAGCGTCCTTTGTATTCCATTGTCCGTGCGGTACTAATAAAGATGATGGGTATATCTTTGGCTGGGACGAGACGGGATCCCATCGGAACTGCAACCCGGACAATTTTCGTCGCTCTGGTAGGATGATTGGTATCGATGAGCGGGGATGTGCTGCGGCCGTGTCAGTACTGGAATCCCTCGGCTTAGATCTACAGACTACCCTGCCTTCTGAGATTGATGAGATAAATGTCGGACTCGCGTGCGTACTTTGTGAAGATAACAACTCTGTCATGTCTTGGAGAGATTGCGTACGTCACTTGCTATGTGCTTTTAATGTGAATCGGTCCGACTGAAGAATCATATTTCAGATACGACATTTTTTAAATTTTAACGATCATGACGTACCAGCGTGGAAAGTACTGTCGGATGGTGGCATTGCCAATCTACAACCACATGGATGTGCAGATGGACGACAAGGACAATAGCCTCTCTGTTCATGGGGCTCTGTTCTTTTGATTTTATTGACTGAAGGGTGCGTGGATCCAAAGGACAACACCGAATGTTCCTTCCAACAACCATTCAAAAACGCTACCAAATTAGCATAATTCTCCGACTCCGAGTCTGATGTAGCTATCGCCACTGCTAATAAAATCACCCATAGGGAGTGCCTGCAACGAACTGTGGATGTAACAAAACTGCGACACAAAGCAGCGCAAAGCACTGAACATTAGTCAATATATTAGTTATTTGATGTTAATCACACAGGTTGCGAAAAGAACCTCCACTTCTGAGCCAATGAAAGCATTTGACAGCCACACCTTTGAACGCGTGAATACAAGTAGTTGGAGAGAATTGCCGGATTTGGTAATCCGGTAATATACTACTCCGATCCTGAGGCCTGAGGCGCCGACGCTGCGTGAGACTGCGTCTTACTTAGCATACATAGCATATAAATTTTGTAGGTAGTATAAGTAGTTATGTAGATTGAACCAAACTCCTTATGAGTTTGTAATACAGTGGCCTAACGGCCCAGGTGTGCAGCTATCAAACCACTCTTATTTCCAACTCAAGTTGAGCCTATGATCATAGTAGCACAACACTGTTGTAATTGCCATATTAGTACTAAAAATGTTGCGTTGTGACATCATTCGTGGCATCAAGCACGCGACGGCCACAGGTCCCGTTTAGGTACCTGAGTTGCCGTTTCATTCAACGACTACTTCAACTTTCTACTCTACCTATTGCAATCCTGTGTTCATTTATCGATACTTGATATCGAAAAATGTGCTCTGGTTCCAATACATGTCATGGACATGTTATTGCCGGCCCTTCACGAGAACTTGAAACCAAGAACTTCATTCGCCATGCCATCATGGACACTGACTCGTCCGGTTCTCCATTGGTACAAATGAGGAACCAGTCAAATAAAACGTTCCTACGACTGTTTAGTTTTCTGCATACCATTCTGGTCTGCTTTTCTTTCTTTGAATTTGATCTGAAATTGACATTTGTTCTGAATTATCCAGACTTGAAAAGATGTCCCTTTCCTCTGAAGAGCAGAGTGCGACCACGGCGACTGAAAGTACACCTCTCATTCATGCTCGAATCACGTCTGAGGTTGACGGCAGATTCAACTTCGCAAAAGAAGATCAAACGCCTCGCGAGCTGTTCTGGGAAGAACTTCAAATCCTCCCTCGTTATGCGCTACCCGTTCTCGGGTTTGTCTTTCTCTATATCAAAATGGATATGATCTTACTCCTTCTCATTGAGGATAGAGCCCAACTCCTAGAATTCAGTTTGTTCACCACGAATATAATTTCTATCGGTCATCTCTCGACCACTGCCCTTGCAGGTGTTAGCCTTGCCGCCGGGTTGGATACTGTATTACCTGCTGCGTTTACTTCATCTCAGCCACAACTCGTGGGGCGTATGGGTGCGTGACATACTTATATTAGATACCGGCAGACTGCTTGACGCTCATTTATAACTGTGATAATGACTTGTGCACTCCTGGTACG
>JABAJS010000109.1:0-37431 GCA_018221635.1 Tephrocybe sp. 10521TJB | reverse complement strand
TGTATTTATGACTATTACATATACATCCTACATAGCAAACTCGGCTACAGTCCTCAGGACACCTAAAATCTCTGGCCGTGTACATATTGTGGGTGATTTCCCAAGAGAAGCTGTTGGCCTACCATCTGAAGCACGTTCGTGTTATCTCTCATTTCGTATACAGCTCTTTTTCCCTCAATCAGCCGGATCCGGCGGTGTTCAGCGATTGGTAATATGCTATAGCTACTTTCTTCCGTTTCATTTCTAGCTATAAATTTGAATGCATGAAACGTCTTACAGGAGCAGACCTTTCATCATGCCAGCATGATTACTACCACACCTCTGCCAATTCTTTCCATATGCATGTGGCCTTCTCGAGTCTCATCCTCTCAACCCAAAGTAGTCCATATTCGG
Source organism: Tephrocybe sp. 10521TJB (assembly GCA_018221635.1). Lineage (NCBI taxonomy): Eukaryota > Fungi > Basidiomycota > Agaricomycetes > Agaricales > Lyophyllaceae > Tephrocybe > Tephrocybe sp. 10521TJB. The sequence goes on along the minus strand of JABAJS010000109.1, from coordinate 37,038 downwards.
ATGCTGAAAAGTGCTGATACACTTAAGCTTGAAGGAATTTCTATCTGGTTCGATAATCACTGAGTCTTCAGCTTTAAAATGTGAGGCGTGAAGTGGAATTTATAGCACTACGTTTGACAGCCTGTGACGGCGACGGTGTCTCCGCCAGACGATGAACGCAACAGTTAAGAGGATCACGAGGGCGAGAACCCCTCCGAGCACTCCGCCAATAAGTGGTCCAACGGATTTTTTCGAACCAGAAACAACCGGTGAGGTTCCAGAAGCTGGTGAATCCTGAGGAGATGAAAAATTAACAATTGCAGTTGCTGGCCTTGTAGTCGTTGTTGAAGTTGGATTGTCGGGTGAAGTAGTCAAAACCGGTGCCTCCAGGTCTGCAACATTCGAAGCTGCAGCAACCGGATCTCCAGGGGGTGTAGAAGTTGATAAATCCTGAAGAAGTGGAATAATGGTAATTGCAGTCGTTAGCCTTGTAGTTGTTGTAGTCGTTGTAGTCGTTGGATCGTCCGGCGAAGCAATCAAAGCCGTTGCCTCCGGTCCCGCAACATTCGAAACTCCAGAAAAAGTAAAGGTTGAAGCAGGGTTTAAAAGCTCAAGGCCCTGAACAGTGTAAATGAATAAAGAGGCCAGGAACCTGGAGAACTGAAGGTAAGCGGTACTAGATGGAGCTCAGGAGAAATACTACCTACAGTCGAACATTACACGCACCTCCGGGGTGGTGTGGTGTCATAATGAACCTAGGATCAAAGGACTAGCATCTGAGAAAATCTTTTAAGAGCTTGCGACTAGAGAAGTACAGCACATCTTACAATCAGGACAACTCCAGTGCCAATGACGTGGCCATCGAAATCATGTTGGGCATAATGCGCCATAAGATGTACCATCATGATAATGTCGTTAAAACGGCTAGAGCACAGAGTGTCTTGAAGCATCAGATATGAAGACACGCCATGATCGGCCGTGACTCGTCTTCAATTGGGGCACACATGCTAACGAGTCATTGGTAGTAAGGAAAGCGGGGAACTGGCGGAAGCTAGTGAATCCTCTGGAGGGCCAGGGGCGAAAGGAACAACCTCATTCAAGACATACATAGTCGCATCTGGCACAGGTTGAGCCTCAAAAGCTGTGACATTACTCGAGACAGTGAGTCCATCACAACTCGTCCAGCAGAAGTGTGTCACTGTTGGGAATAGCAGAGGTGGGCAACGAGTAGTGACACGTACTCGATGATCCCTATATATAATCTCCTTTAAATAATCCTTGTGACACTTCCTGTCTCTCCCAGTTTCCCCGAGCTTCTAAAGTTGCAAATACGGGTGGCATTGGTAAGAAAGAGTAGGTCAATATCGGCGGTGCCTACTACCAAAAATATGATGATTGTACAAGCGATTTGAAAGCTGTACGTGGTGTGGATCCGATGCCCGACTGCAGGCTAAGAATGAGCTTGTAATAGAATGAGAATTGACATTGAGGTTGAGGTTGAGGTTGAGGTTGAGGTTGAGGTTGAGGAGTTCGACATGCTGCCTCTGTCTCTACAACAACAAAAGCTAGAAAACAATAAGGGATACACCAAAAAAAGTCTATGGAAAGTAGGAAAGAGTCGCCGATGTGTCGCACCCAGCTCACTTGCCAGGTGCGAATGTGAAGATAACCCCCAGAAGGCCTCCCAGGCAATTCGCATGTGAGATCGAACCTACGTTCTGTCATGTCAGAGACACCATCGTGGAGGAAACGTGTGAGCTCTTGTTCCACAATCCGCTCGTTATCCCGACGAGTATGCGAGTCGACTGAGCAATGATTTTTTCAGCTGTTGGTTTGCATTCTGAGACAGATGACACAGAGATTATCGATGTATTCGATGCGGAGGTGGAGCAACATTAATGCTGGTTAGCCTGGAAAATCTGCGAGCTTCGGAAATACTGCGGGTCGAACGTTGAACGGGGTGCGCTGAGTTTTTGGGTTTTCGATGATGGTGAACATAAGCAATTCATAAGTAAGTATTGCCATACCACGAACGTTCACCCTGTCTCTCGCCAGATTCGTATGCTGAAGTGCTGGATACCACACGGATTCACTTTGAAGAAATTTATATCTGGTTCTATAATGGCAGTCTTAGCTTGAAATGTGTTGCGTGACGTTTCTACAAATTTACTCTAGCGATGTACTTAAGATAATATCGCCCGCCTCGCTCGAGTATTGCGGCGGTATAATGACGGCACTTCGCAATCCATCCTCAAGTTCGCGGTGTTGGTCTTCCAGCGCCAAAAGACGTTGTCTCAGAAGTATGACTTCCTCCTGCACTGTGCCCGTTGTACCCGTCGTCCCCACTGAATCTTCCCTCTCCAATCCATGGCTGGGGCCGATGCGTATGTCGAGAACGGACTGTAACTGCCCTTGATATGACCGAGCTCCAGCCTTCCCATCAGAGGCTGGCTCAATTCGAGCTATTTAAGAATAAATGCATGGCCACAAGAGAATGAATGACCGAGTCCCAAAACGTACCCTGTCTACTCTCGGGCTGGGTGTAAAGCGGGTCCGGGACAAATGGCACTACGTCTGACAGCCTGCGACGGGGACGGCGCCTCCGCCAGACAATAAACGCCATAGTTAAGAGAATTACGAGGGCTAAAATCCCTCCGAGCACTCCGCCGACAATAGGTCCCACAGATTTTTTCCAACCAGAAACGGTCGGTGAAGTTCCAGTAGGCGTAGAAGTTCCAGTAGGCGTAGAAGTTGGTGAATCCTGGAGAGATGAAAACACGGTTGTGCTAGCTGTGCTTGAATCCGTCAAAGGAAAGCTATTTGATGGTGTGGAAACTGGTACAACTGACGAAGAAGAATTCGTCGAAAGCAAGCTATCTGATGGTATGGAGACTGGCACAACTGATGGAGAGCTAGAAATTGTTGTAGGCTTTGGATTTTGGAAGGAGGTATTTGATGCTTGAGGGACGCTTTAGGTTGGTTAGTGTCAGTCATGGGCGAGGATGAAACAGCAAACAACCTACGGTTGAAGAATATGGGTAGTTATAGTCGTTGTGGTCGTCGTTGTTCTTGATATAGGAGGAACAGTTGTAGAACCTTTGGGTATCACTTCAACTGGATTCGAAGCGATAAGTTCATTACTCTGCCTTCAGCGGCTCTTTAGCCATGCCAACTATGCCATTTTAGCTTCGTCGCTCACGAATTAAAGGCTTTCACAATGCAAGACGCCCTGGAAATGTTTCAGTCATGAAAGTGTGATAGCCTCAAAGTGCCTACGGGAGCGTCAAGCCACTGGAAAGAGTGTTCGGTATCGACGCATGCCGTAAATTAGATGCTTGCGTGTTGATAGCGGGCTGGCTGAAAATTATATAGTCGGGTAGAGATGCGCAAAATCCAACTTGCAGATTGAAAGAAGTTGGATCGTCCGGCGAAGCAGTCCAAGAAATTGCCAACGAATCTCCAGGAAAGGTTGAAGCAGGGTTTGAAAGCTCCAAGCCCTGAGCAGTGTAAATGAATAAAGAGGCCAGGAACCTGGAGAAGTGGGAGTAAATACTAGACGGAGCTCGGGAGAAACACTACCCACAGTCGAACATTACACGCAGCTCCGGGGTGGTAGGGTGCCATGGTGAACTCGGGATCAAAGGAATAGTAAGCACTGTATCTGAGAAAAGCTTTTAAAAGGTTGGCGACCAGAGAAGTTCAAAGCACATCTTACAATCAAGACAACCACGTATACGGTGCCGATGACGACCATCCCGAAACTATGTTGGCAGAATGCGCCATAAGGTGTGCCATCACGATAATGTTATCGTTGGAATGCCAGCTAGGAGTGTGCTGAAGCATCAGATACGAGGCACTCATCAACTAACTTCGATATGAGCCTGACATCGATCATCACTAGGCAAGAACGCGGCCATTATCAGCCGTGGCTTACAAGACAGGTCTTCCTTCAGCTCCAGGATACGCTGACACGAAGCTTCCATCTGTTCAGCAGATACTTATCTCTCAGGCTAATCGTGAATAACAATGATAGTCACAGTTACATCTCGCAAATTCCATGGATCCCATCAACTCTTCAATCTCAGTCTGTCAATGGAATGCTCGAAGCTCTGCCAAGCTAGTAGGGAAAATAACCTAAATTGTCTCATGAGTCACGGTGATATATCTCACCCACCAAAAGCACAAAACTTACCCGACACTGACCGCATGTTCATATAGAGCAGGAGAAGACTCAGTTCTCTTTGTGAGCATTGAGAAAGAGAAGTTTCTTTGCGTCGATGTCGTCGCAGGAAGAGGACCAACCAAAAGCTCTCGGGTACGCAGTTCCGGGCCGTTGGACCGTGACGGTGTCTATACCGCTGCCTCTTCGAATTCGACTGACCCTTCAACCTCCTTCGACCATACTTAAAGGTAAATTGGTGCCTGCAATTAAAATGTTATGGTGTCGGAAAGTAAGTAAATATGCCCATGGAATCAAGAAGACGACATCTGAATTTCCGTCAAGCGATGTTCATTCAAACATTAATTAACATTACCAAGACTTTTTCATTCTGATGCCCGGGAATTGTACGGAATTGTATGTATATGGATACTATGTAGTGGAAAGGAGCGTGAGTATGTACGCCAGGATGGGAGTACTGATTATGTGGTATATGATAGATGGGTATGCACGGGGAGACCAACTTCCTGGGAGTGACGATGATTTATATGCAAGTAGATGGCTGGAAAATACGATCATAGCAATGGACAGCGGAGGAATATGCTACACAAAGAATGACAATGCAAGAACGGGTGGTTGGGTATGAGAAATATCGCCGAAGGTGGGTATGGGTATGGGTATGATGAGTAATTTTATCGAGAGTTTGAGTGGCAACAATTGGGGAATGTCACACTGGCGTACCGAGTTGTCACCGACAAAGGAGATTCTCCAAGCCTGGAGGTTGTGATAACCTGGAAGAGAACCAGCCCCGATCGCTGCCGAAACTGAAGCGTCGTTTATTAGCTGGCACACCACAGTCACGCACGCTAATGGGCAAGTCCATCGCAAGGGTGAACTCATCCTCTGTATATTTATCGAACCCGCCATAGCCAGAGATGTCCACTTGGCTAACGTTCAGGTTAACGTCGACTTCCGTATAGATGGGAGGTTGCGCGAGATCATCTTGACTCGAGACGAGTGAGACGCTGGACAAAGGCTGGCAAAGAAGTGAGGAACTCGTGAGTGGCGAACGCTCGGGCTCAAGCCCAACTGGAGGCGGCACACGGAGGCGATGTTTGTACATGCTGCTAGTACGCACGCGAGGACGTATTTGTGGCCGCTCGATCTCGAATGTCACTTCCATACGCGTATCATCACTAGAGGAATCGTCATCGTCGTCACACCTTATCCCGCCTTCGAGATCGATTTCGAAACCACTGAGCTCAAGTTCCCGCGCATCAAGTATGGCATCCTCGATGTCCTCGTCGTCTTCCTCTTCACTGACAGGGAAGAGCCTCGTAGTCATTGTGCATGACCGCGAACGCTTCATCCGCAACTCCATCTTGTCGTACTCTTGATATTCCGGTCGGTGCTGTACAGGCTCGTCGGGGCAATATTCATAGTCGTCACTTGTCCATGAATGTTGCGCCAAGGGTGAAGTCCTGAACACCATCGACATGCCTAGGTCAACATTCTCGTTGCGAATGCCGCCGACCAACGTCCGATTCAACCACGCCCGACGCCGGCTCCGAATTTCTAAGAGCTGGTGGTGGTGCTTGAGATCCTCCGCATCTTGTTCTTGGCGAGTCTCGTCAATCAAAAGAAGCCTGCGTAAACGTCCTGCGAGGGCTACATGTTCCGCATACAATGTGTAATTGCTTTCGGAGAGAAGGCGACGCGGTGACCGGGAGACATGACTATGGCGTTTCGGAACGTACCCTTGGGCAAACCGAACTTGGGGAGATGTCGGGGTATGCAGAGAGCTCCCATCGGTATCGGTCGTAGCAGTCTCTTCATCGTCATCCGACACAGACGGAGTTGGTGGTAGCGATTCAGCAGTGATGGAGAAAAATTCAGACTCGTCTGGATGATGCTGGAAGACAGAGTCCGTTTCAGACGAGCCACCAGCCTCCGTGACGAGTTGTCTCATCGCGTTGGTAGCCCTCCTAAGCATGCTGTTGATAATCCAAGTGGTGTAGCCGCCACGAGGGACACGTTGAGAAAGCTCTCCCAATACATATCGGCGAAAGGTGTCCACCAGCTCTGAACGAGCTCTCCTTCGAAGATCACGAGGCGAAATAGTAGGTGAGGGTTTTTTCTCGTGGATAGGAGTTGGTGGCGGTGACGGGAGCCGAGAGTTAGAAGAAGGAGAATAGAGAGGGATAATGGATCTACAGGTTCGAAATTAGCGGGAAGAAAATGAAGATGAATGAAATCTGTGCGCACGCAACCAAGGTCATTAACAGAGACCGCTGTTTCTTGTGACGCGGATTTTTCATAGTGGGCAGTGGAGGTAACGGCGCATCGTAGCGCCTCCGTTCCAGCTCCCGCTCCCTTTGTTTCTCCTCCTCCAATTCGCGCTCAATAGCCAATGAAGACTCATTGACGTCTCGCACTACCCTCTCTAGTGCCTTCACGCACTGTGCTCCCACAAGAGGCCATTGTTCCGTTGAGGCATCCACAAAGTGACATGAAATTGTATTCGTTGAAAGGTCAAAGGTGACTTCTTCCAAGAGGGAAATGAGTCCGACAGCTTTGTCCAAGGCATGTACAAAACTAGGAACTTCGAGTTCATCCAGTTGCAAATTGGTCAGATGTGTTGACCATGCTGGAGGGTTTGAAAGAGGATCCAGGTCTTCGAAGGTTACGGAGAAGACAACGGCAGCCAAACGGGCATTTGTCGCAAAGGGGACGATATTCACGAGCATGGTGGTATTTCCTAACCTAACGAGGTACTCGTGTGCTGGGAGAATAAACTGCCAATGTCACAGGAACCAACTTAGTGAAGTCAAAGTCTGTCGAAAAGTTACGACAGCTTGAACGACGAGAAAAATCCGGGGCTCTTCAGCAATCGAGAACCTAGACAGCAAAAAACGGAAGTGGGAGAAGAAGAGAAAGAGGGGGTAATGGGGGTCAAGGCCCTTAGGGGAAACCCGCCCAGGGCTACATGAGGCGAACTAACCGAACTAAATTTCGCGCGAGGCGTTCCTACGCGTAGCTAACTACAAGGGGATAACTTTTGATGTCTGTCACTTATTGCTCTTCGGTCCTCCGCTGTCAACGCCGACACACGTCGAGCTCAACACGACGTTTATTGCCTCAACCTGGCCCAGGATGTCTGGTATCAAGAGGTCGCGCACTGCACACCTCAAAGCACACGCCAGCCCGTATAATGCAGGAGTCACTCTCTTTGAGTCTAATTCTTTGGACCCTGCATCACCACGGCGTTCGAAACGCATCAAGGTCGAGGCCCATGCAGAAGAGCTTGATAACAGTTCATTGAAGGAAAGCAAAACGCCAGATATCACGTCTGGTTCTGGCTCACAAGGATCCGCAACGCTCCAAAAGAGAGCAAATAAATCTCCTCCAAAACCAAAACCCATTCAGCAGACGCTTGCCGTGCCACATCCGGCACCAGCAAGATGGAAGGAGACTTATGATACTATCAAGCAGATGCGGTCGCGTATTACAGCTCCCGTTGACACCATGGGGTGTGACCAAGCCCAGTTCAAAGAAACTGATCCAAAGGTGCGTCGATCCCATTTGACTGAGCCTTTCTGCGAGTGGCTGATATATTCTGTAAACCTCCTCAGAACCGCCGTTTTGCTACCCTAATATCACTGATGCTATCATCACAGACAAAAGATGAAGTGACCGATGCGGCTGTTTCGAAACTGCGAACTGCACTGGGAGGCAGTCTGAGTGTGGACGCCCTGATAGCCGCAGACGACGCGGCTATCGCGGACGCCATTGGGAAGGTTGGCTTTTGGCGTCGAAAGACGGAGTAGAACTATCCATTCTTGCGTTTCGGCCTTTACTGACCTCGTGGTTTAGATACATTAAGAAAGCTGCACAACGGCTTCGAGATGAGTTTGACTCTGACGTGCCGAAAACTGTTGATGAGCTCTGTTCTTTGCCGGGTGTGGGGCCGAAGATGGCGTTTCTGGCCCTACAAGTCGCGTGGAACTTGTGGGAGAAACCTATCTCTGAAAGCGCTGGGTTCCTAACAATCTGTTTCAGGAACGTGGGTATCGGCGTCGACGTGCATGTCCACAGAATAACAAACCGACTCGGCTGGCACAAACCCCCAACCAAAAACCCAGAGGAAACAAGGTACATATAGACATCTCAGATGTGTCTCGCATCGAATTCAATCATTCACGTATTTATGTAGGCTGAACCTGCAATCATGGCTTCCAACGGAACTTCACCCTGACATCAACCACATGCTTGTTGGGTTCGGCCAGGTATGTTTTTACTCTGTGTATAACTACTGAACGATTCTGATCTTTCATTCATTTATGTTTTCAGGTGATTTGCGTTCCTGTTGGACCTCGGTGCGATCTGTGCGATTTAAGCACGACAGGACTGTGCCCTAGTGTGCAGGCGACCCCTAAATCCAAATCACGAAAGGCAGTTGTCCTGGCCCCAGATCCATCCGCTACTGGTTCTCTGCCCAAGGTTGAGATCGAAATAGAGGCCGAAGAAGAAAAGCTCTACTCTATGCCTCGCTCGCGCTCTCCTGAAGTCAAAGATGAAGAGACATGGTAGTTTAGGTTGCGGTGTACATACAATCATAGGGCTCTATAATATTATCGTTCGACGTTGCGGCGAGGTGCATTCGTTATAACTCATCTTATCTTATCTTAGAAGAGTCAATTAGCCTTCTCTTGCCCCTTCACTACCAGTTCAACTTCTTCAAACCAATCTGATGCCTATCAGATGTCTATCATCGGTACATACACTAGAAGTCAAGCAGGAAGAGGAAGATGCACTAGTTTTCCCAACCACAGTCGAAGTCGACATCACAGAAAGGTTAAAAATGAAGACTAGACCTCTCGTTGGCCAGAAACCCATATGTATCCGCCCAGAAGGTCGGTTCATGGACGAGGAAAATGAGTTGATGTATAAGTTGTATTGGCAAGGCGTAGACTCCGGGCCCATTCACTTGACGTCTTTGGCTTGGAAACAGGTCGATGGACAGAGAAGGTACTTATTTCAAGAGTCAATGCTGAATATGCGCTCTAGGTCTAATGTAGCTACGGCATACACAGAAAAGATTCACTAAGTTAAAAAACCCATGGAGTCCGCTTTCCCGAGTGATGGACAGGGTAGAAGCACCGCTCCCTCCGCACCGAAGTGCAGCGAGTACTCTCTGCGTCCTCAATGATCATAGTGTTGTTCTTATCTTTGGTGGTATGCGCGCGGATGGAACGGGACCAACTTCGGATCTGTATCTGATCTCTCTTGATACTTCGAAGTGGTGGAAAGTTGAGATACCTGACGAAGTCGCCCCTCGACTGGATGCGAAGATGACATTTATCAAGGACCATTTATACATCTTTGGTGGTCGTGATCAGAAGTCATACTCTGTAGCAAAGTACGATTCTGACGATAGGTGGACCTGGATCGTTCGCGATGAACCATACCCGTCCCATGTTCCTCATTGCGGTTTGGCTGGGAACGCTATTGCAGTTTATGATGGCGCACATATTTTGCTTATACCCGATCATGATCATGTCAGTCACATATTCTGCTATATATACGCAAGTTCAAACATCCACCTTTATCTTACAGCCTCAGTCCGACTACTCATCTTTTTGTGTTGTGCTCTTTGATGTCACCCATAGAAGTTTTGAAGTGTTCAAAAATGTACGAGGAGAAGTTCCACAGGACGTGTGTGCTATGGATGTTTTCGTCGCCTCTAGCGATCATCTCCTTGATGGGAGTTTGGCTGTCAAAGCAGAGCCTGCAGAGGGATTGGCTGCAGGAGTATTGAACACTTGCTCATCAGTGATAATCGCGACATGGCATGAGCCTAGTAGTCGTACAAACGGCAACGCCACCGACATACCTGATCTATGGATTCTCAATCTCTCCACCACAAAAATACCTGAGTGTAGTCGTCTCGATCTCCGAGGGAAGTTGAAGGCGTTGAACTTCTCCATTACTTGTTGCGATGTTCTTGTCAACCGGCAGGTACTCCTCTTTGGTTCTTCATCTTCAGACAATGGAGTTATTGATCGATGTGTTGAAATTGACATATGAAGTCACGACACGTCGCCCGCATATGAATACCCATGTTATTTTTGACATAGTCTTTCATTGAAAATTGTAGGTGAAAAGAAGTACTGTGAAAGAAAAAATTGGAGTATTATGATCAGTGCCTCCATATCCTCTATCAAGTACGTACCTCTTGCATAGTAAATACATATACCGTGTACGATTATCGCTCGTCAATTCCTATCCAGCAACGACAATGGCGCACCACGCACTATGACAAAGGCTAACAATAAACCGTTAATGCAAGTTCAACTTTTGAATTCAACGCCGTAATTAGACACAAGAGTTTGTATTTCTCGTATCTGGTAAACATTCATGAGACAAACCTAGAGTCCACATCATAGTGTCAAAGACATACCCAAAAACGCTTGAACTTCTTCAGCAACAGCTTCCCACCTCTCCCTTCGAAGTCGTGCCTCAATGAGGTACCCACCCTTGAACTCGTTGATATACACAAAAAAGCCATTGTCAACTTGCCAAGGGGTAACCCAAATCCAGAACCCATGCATCTCAGACCCAAAATCGATATCAGGTAAATGAGCTGAAACCTGATTTGAGATATAACAGGACTCCGTACCCATGCGAGACGTTGGTATGACATCGATACTGATGATGTGTTTGAGACGCTGGAATGCTTGGATGTAAGGGACATTCCGCATTGAATTTATTGTCTGGCGATGAAGGATTGCGAGGTCGGCGATGGACATTTCTGCTAGTGCTTTCGTCGAAAGGGGAGACATAGAGCTGTACACAAAGGCATTATCTGGACAAAAGACACCCTTAGCCATTTCTATTCAGCTATTAAGTTGAATTAACCTACGTAAGTAGTGCGCAAATTCGGGGTCTTTATCTGCCAACAGGCTTCTGGTTGAAACCGTCCCCGTAACGAGAACTGAATTATGTTCGTCAGATTCTTGGGAAAAGGCACCCTATGTCTATAGGGTCAGCAATGAATAAAATGGGCGTCAAAATGCAATCGACCTTTAAGAACCACGCAACCAAAATGTCAGCCGTCGAAACCCAATCATTAGACTTTCTAACTTCTTCCTTTACTCCGCCCACCAGCTCCTTGACAACATTGCCGCTAAGGTAAGCCGCTTTTGCTTCAGGCTTGACCCAGAAATATTCGAAGGCTTGTTTCACAGCAAATGCAATCATACTCAAGACGGTGGTAGGCACGAACTGGTGTCGATAGTTAATCAATGAGGTCGGTTCTGAGGTGTAAAGGGTAGGCGCAGCAACCAAGTCTTTCAGAGTCTCAAGCATGATATTCCTTTGCGGAGAAATAGGCGCTTGCCACGATTTTCCGTTTAGCTCTGCGTTTAGGTTCGCCACGACCAATCCTGCTCCGAATGCGTCAAATACTCCGTGTGGCAATGAGATTCCGACACATGTGCAGTTCAAAAGTTCTGTCACATGGATATAAACGAATGGGGTGTTCGAAGCGGAGTAGGCACTGAGTGAAGCAGGGTGGGAAGGGTCAGCGAAGAATTCGATAGAAGGCCTGTCAATTATCTCAGCGGAAGAGTTGTGTAGAGTAGTGATGGGAGTGTTCAGAGGGATCGATAATTGCCGCGAGGTGAATTTGAGGCGGTGTGACACGTCCCCTTCGAGCGGGATTCTAATCAACCATGTTGAGAGTTCCTTCGACCATTCCAAACGGCCAGCAAGGAGCCGCCATTTGTTGATCATTCGTTTGGCAGCAAATTCTAGAGCAGGGATGTCCACGCTTTTGAGAACGTACCCCATTGTAATGCCCCAGAGCGAGACTGAGTCAAGGTCGAGCGGACTGAGAGAGACAACGTGATCGGTCATCGAGGGCTCTATAGCAGTGGGACCTGAATGGGACAAATCTTCGGTAGTTAGCTGTTATTAAATACTTTGCAAGCTAAAAATCAGTATTGCTGAGATTATTTGATCTGGGTCCGAGTAATAGCCTTTAATTGTCTAGATTTTTGGACTTCTAAGAATATTATCGGCTGTGATCCATTTGGTTACATTGGACTATTGGTTCGACGTTTGGTATGGAAGATTATACCCAAGTACGTTCAGTGCCTAGCCCAGAAAGAGAAAGGGTGCGGCCCGGTGCCAAAGACTGGGAACATTATATGGGGCATGTAGGTTCGGTGTACACGCATATGACGTCCCAGAATCATGCCAAAGAGTACAAATTGAAATATAAGAGTCGCAAAGTTGGAAACACGGAGGAGGGACCGGTGATCGTGGTATGGCTTCGGGTCCGCATTAAAAGTGCATCCTGTGACAAGGTGATCTTGAATTGAAGAAGAGCAAGACTGGAACCTGACTTCTCATGGCGGCCATTGCCGAGAAATTACCTACCATAGTCATAATCTAATCTGCGATCTAATCATATTTTAGTGCTTTTCAAAATCACTAGTCACCACAACCATGTGTGCTCAGGGTGCTATGCGATCCGTGCTGACAATTGCTGGCACAGACTCCTCTGGTGGTGCTGGAATTCAGGTAAGCGAATAGTATCTCAGTGAAGCTCGTCCTTTACGTTACCCAGGCAGACCTCAAGACGATTGCTGCACACGGATGTTATGGCACAAGCGCAATCACTGCTTTGACTTCTCAGAATACCACAGGTGTGCAAGCAGTGCAACCCACGCCACCACCATTTGTTGAGAAACAGGTGAGTATGAGTTACAGGGCGCGTCGAGTTACTAAATCAATCAAACATTTTAGATACATTCCATTCTTGACGACGTCGAGACTCACGCTATCAAGACTGGCATGTTGTACGACGGTACGTGTGTACGCGCAGTAGTCAAAGCTCTCACGACGCACTACTCAAATACGAGCCTCCCGCCAATTATTTGTGATCCTGTGTGTGTATCTACGTCAGGCCACATTCTACTCGCACCCGAAGCAGTTCAAGTATTAATTGAAGAGCTTTTCCCACTCACGACGCTCATCACTCCCAATAAAGCCGAAGCAGAGCTACTTCTCTCGCACAGGCACGCTAAAACGATGATCCAAACACTCCAGGACATGGTCGCCACCGCAAAAAATCTTCTTGAGTACGGGTCGCACGCCGTTCTTCTGAAAGGTGGACACCTCATAACGTCAATAACGGAAGTGGAGCAACTTTCAAGTAAATCTTCGCCCCTTGACGTCGTCTATTCTGGACTACTCTCCCGAAATATGGAGATCTTGCAGAAAGGCCACACACAGAATCCAGCTCTCGTTGCAGATGTGCTCGTCGATGCTAAGTCAACTACTCTCTTTGTCCGACCGCACATAGAATCAACAAGCACACATGGTACGGGTTGTACGCTGAGTGCTGCCATTGCAAGCCAACTCGCTCGTGGTGCCAATTGTGCGTTGACATTATATTCGCCTTCAAAAGTATCCTGTGGACCTATTTCCAGTGAAGGAAGCCGTTAAGGATGCTGTCGAGTACACGCATCTCGCTATACAAACTGCCGAACCCATCGGTCATGGCCATGGACCACTGAATCATTTCCATGCAGTGTTGCCGAGAATGATACCACGGTACGGTCGCTCCTTCATTTGATACAACCAACCTTTTAACCCTCGTGGCTACAGTGCTTCACCTTCTGATCCTTACCCCTTCGTGCGAATGCTTATCGAAGGACACCCTCTGGAATGGAATAGTTACGTCCAGCATGATTTCGTCAAGCTTCTTGGGCGAGGTACATTGTCGCGCCAGTCTTTCGTGCACTTTATAGTGTCAGTGCATCCCATTACCATCGATGTAGTCGACTGACCGCCATACTATCTGTAGACAGGACTATCACTATCTTAAATACTACGCTCGTGCATACGGGTGAGTTGCTCCTGAACGAAATACCCACTCGATCTCAAATTATATAGACTCCTTGTGGCGAAATCACCTTCTTTCAAGGAAATACATAGCGCCACGCAGACCATCATAAACATTCTGACCGAAATTAACACGCACAAGACTTTCTGCGCCTCGTTTGGAGTGTCGGAGGAAGAATTAGAGAACATGCCAGAGGCGGCAGCTACTACCGCGTACGGCGCGTATCTTATCGACATTGGCCTTCAGGGTAAGTAGCATGACAAACCTCCAAATCTCATCTCAAACCTATTTTTAAGGGGATAGCACGAAGCTCCTGATGGCCCTCCTTGCCTGCCTTCTTGGATACGGGGAAGTAGGTCTCTGGCTGAAGAAGGAGGCATCACTCCCAAATAGCTGGGTCGTCCTCGACGGAAACACGTATAAGAAGTGGATGGATGACTATGGCGGAGAAATGTATCAGGGTGCCGTCAGGCTCGGACTCGGTGAGTGGTCAAACCGATTACAATGTATTCGTGTTTCAGGAATAATAGATTTCTTTAGATGTTATAGAAGCTCGAGCGATAGAGGATCCGCCATCGCCGGCGCGGCTGGATGAATGGATTGAGGTGTGGAACCGGTGTACAAAGTTCGAGAGTGGGTTTTGGGATGCTGCGATGATTGCCGCATGAGGCGTGTTATCATGTATATGCCCTCTTATAATTGATTATTTGAAACATCGTCATGCCTATTCTATTCTGCTGGCTTGTCGACTGAGCACTTTTACGCGAGAAGAGTGTGTTTTCGATTCGAGGTGGGAGGAAGAGCCTTGGATGTTCGGTGACTTTACTACACTGCATGAGTATGCCAAAGGTCGTCGACTGGATATATAGGCACTCGCTCTCGTGTACCGAGGCCTGTCAACACCTGATTGAAATATTCGACTACCTGACCGGGAGAAGAGAGGTCAAAGAAACGGGTGTAGCAATGCATTGGGCAACACCAACCTGATCATTTAAAACCACAGTGTACGATTGACCTCCACTGCGTCAACGTCCGCCTTCCCAATAACATCCGCATGCGGGCCAAGCAGTTTCTCCAATGCAGATAGGGCAATATTGAACCCACCGAGCGTATAGTCGACGGCCGTCACGTAGATGCTTTTATTCCCCGCTGCTGCGGTGTACGTGAGAATGTAGCAGGCACCGCACTTTGTCAAGTTCCAGCCTGATACGTAGACGAGCCACCGATGTAAGGGAAGTTGGGGAGGGTGCTGAAGTTGGTGTAGCCGCGTGTTTCGAGTCCATTGAAGCCGTCAGAGCAGGCGACGTTGTCGAGGATGTAGATGGGACGTCGTAAGCATCGTCGTACGATACTACCGTTCCGAAGGCTGAACACATAGAGAAGGAGACAAGAACGGTGAGAATAAGGCTTGAGAATTGCATGTAGAGGAATCGGTGCAAGAGGTTGGGTGCTTCAAGCACGGTATTTTACGTCTTTTATAGCCCCAGTTCAATACAAGTACGCCGAGGAGATTAGGGTTCTGGAAGGCAGAAGACAACAAGAGAAAAATCCAGAGGAACGTGAAGCATACCCTGCAGCATGACCTGGCGGCGACTCCATGATAAGAAGAGCGTGGACCCCGGATGCCCTACAACGACGCGACAAATGTCAACGCCAAAAAACTCATTGTGACGGGCGATAAGTGAATCCAGACTCTGTTGTCTTTATACCAACCGAAGTACAGCCACGGACTCGACATGCGCTGTCTGCGGGAACAGATCAAACCCACGAACGCTGTCCAACATATACTTCCGCCCCTGATCCTCACTCTCTGTTGCCTTCAAGATCTTCCCTACATCCCTAGCTTGCGTATGCACATTACAGCTGACATACACCACGGTTTTACACCTGAACTCTAACAACTGTCGAATGAAATTGTCGTCGCAGCCCTTCCGCGGAGGGTCGATCAGCAACACCGTTTTGTCAGGCGGGAATTCGCCGACAGTGGCGAAGATGTCTGCAGCGTCACCAGCACGGAAGGAGATCTTTTCCTTAGGAATATTGTTCAGCTCTGCGTTACCCTTTGCGGCCTTGATGGAGTCCTCCGAAAGTTCAATGCCAGCCACAGTTTGAAAATGCGGTGAAAGCGTGATGGCGAAGAGGCCTGCGCCACAGTAGGCGTCGACAAGATGTGTAGGTGATGGTGCATCGGAGTCGATGGAAATTGCAGACGTGGATGGAGGAAAGATAGCATCGCGCACGTACGATGTCAACGGTACGAGAACGGAGTTGTTGTTCTGGAAGAACGAGCCGGCGACGTATTGGAAGATGAAGTCGCCAACTTTTTCGCGGGCGGTGGCTCTCTGGTCCGTCACGCAGATATGTGTTTCGTCAAGTGAAGCGGAAAGGGCTTGAACGGAGTCCGTGACTTCGCCGGCCGCAGATGCAGATGGTATAGGTAGAGAATCGCGGTATAGCAATGACACGCCCCTCTTGTATGTAAAGATGTTTCTGGAAAATTTGGTAAATCACACGACGCGATGAATGGAAGTCTTAAAATTTACTTGATGATATTCTCTCGGGCAGGACGATAGGCTTCGTTGATGACCGAGGTGGCAATGGGACATTCCTAAACATGAACATAGAAAATTCAGCCAAGAGAATTTGTGGACCCGGATAAATGCAAAAACCTCTATATCCATGGTTTTAGAAGTCCCAACACGATTGAAACCGATCTTCAACCATTCCGGTTTACCTTCCGAGGTAGACTGGTCTTTTTTAGCAGACTTGGGAGGCGCCTCAAAATGAGGTGTCAATTTAGTCCGATACTCGTACTGTAATGGCGACCCAATGGTGGATTGTATTGGTGGTACACTCGACTCAGCAAGATCTAAAACACAATTCAGAAAGCCATAAATTGGTATACGAAAGATCGATCGCATACCTGAAAAATTCTTATAGGCCTTGACCACAACATCTCGTTTCAAGTCAAGTTGGGTCTCATAAGAAAGCATCTAAATCCCCAGGGCGTTAGCAGGAGACACAACCAGCGTGTCGTGTGACCAACCTGATATTGACAACCTCCACATGTTCCAAAATACTGGCATCTGACGCGGCTGTTGTCTCGGAGCTTTGGATTTGGTGTTATGACCTCCAGTAGATCAGCAAAGGAGTGTAACTTTGCATTGCGGTAAATTCGCGCTTTGGCCTTTTCCCCGGGCAGTGCAAATGGAAGGATGATTGTCCAGGGACGTTCTTCATCGATCAGACGCGCAATAGCCTCGCCTGTTAACGGCAGTGAGTGTTGATAACGCTGATAAGACAGAAGACTAATTGAAAGAGTAGGGAATACCGACAATTTTAAGGGATGAATATTATTCACATACCATTGGAACAAATATTAGACACCTGCACTTCCACTTCTTGGTGGAATTGGAAGGGAGAATCGAGAGCTGTACCATCCTCTAGGGCCTTATCGACGACATCCTTTCCGAGCACCGCAATGACGTCTCTCCACAGAACATCTTCTGATGAACAGAATTCCGGAAGGTCAGTTGGCTTCACTCGGCGTCTTTTTGACCGTTTGCTCTCTTTTTTTTGCCCGCCCTTGCCGCCAATTCTTGGTTTCTTTCCCAATGGCAATTCTAACTCAGACGGAGAGAGCGTGTGGACCTGCCCAACCTTTGGAGATTCCGCCATTCCAGGTGTATAATTTGGAGGAAAGCGAGGTCTGTTTGAAGATATTGTAGACAAAAGCTTGGGTTTGACGAATCCACCGAGTCTGATTCGTCCAAGCAGTCGAAGTTGCATCGAAAAAGTTGTAAAGCTCTTGACAAAGAATGCCAATCATATGATGTCAATTTTTACGTAATTTTCGATTGAAATGTTTAACGATTTTCGTTTTTAAAGAGCAATATTTTAAACTGGGCGCCGCATTAATATCTCTCCCATCTTTTTTCTGGACTATGAGGTACTCATGGGTTCCGCTGCTCGCTAGGACAGTAGCGCTTGCGTCGCCCTTGAACACGTTGGACAAGCATAAACATATACCAGAGCCAGGCTCCCCCGAGTTCTGGTGGAAATTGGTTATCAGTGCTGCATTGGTTCTCGCCGGAGGTGTCTTTGCTGGGTACGTCGTCTTGCTTGTGATACAGGATTTACTCACAACTTGTGGATCAGTTTGACCCTTGGTCTTATGGGGCTCGATGAACTTCACCTCCGGGTCTTGGCGACTTCGTCTTCAGATTTCACCGAACAAGAGAATGCGAAGAAGGGTATGATCATAATTCTCTGCAGGCACCTATGAGGTACTGAAGCGCTACTAGTTTTGAAACTCATGTCGAAAGGGCGGCATTGGATCCTGGTGGTGAGTAGCTAACATTTCGTCTCCTCGATCGTTCAAGTTGACTGCTGCCAAGGTTCTGCTTCTGTGCAACGTGGTGAGTATCACTTAATGAGCGTAGGCAAACAAGGTCACTGATTAGATCCTCTCAGGTCGTCAATGAAAGTCTGCCCATCTTCCTGGACGGTGCGGTATGGTCATATTCTATGTTCATTTGCGTTATCTAAAAACGTGCGTGCTAGATTGGTGGGGGAATCGCCGCAGTCGTTATTTCTACAACGGCCATTGGTGAGTCAATGTTTGTGTTGGTTCCCCTGGATTGATGTGAACCACCGCTCGCCTAGTTATCTTTGGGTACGTCTTGTTCCTTGAAAATTATCACGACATGCTGCTTAACCAGTCGTCATTTCAGAGAGTATGTGCGACTCTGTACCTTCCGTGACCATGCTTTGACCCAGATACTAGAATCATCCCCCAAGCGGTATGTGTGCGTTATGGACTTTCCATCGGAGCCAAGTGTGCTCCCCTCGTCCTCGCTCTCATGTGGATCCTTTGTTAGTCCCCTTTGATTTTCGCATTTGAAACGGCTATTCTTATGATACTATATTAGCCCCGATTGCATACCCAATTGCCAAGCTACTCGATTGGGCTCTTGGAGGGAAGGAACACAACCTTTATAAAAAGGCAGAACTTCGTTCCTTCCTTCAATTCCATCGAACTGGCGAAGAACCTCTCCGTGATGATGAAATCGCCATTCTCAACGGCGTATTGGAGCTCAATACAAAGAACGTCGAGTCCATCATGACATCTATGAAAGTCAGTATCGATTCATGACTATTCTTGCTCAGTGATCTGACCTCTCACGATTCCCAGGATACTATGACGTTGAGTTCGGACTGCATCCTGGATCACGCCAAAGTGGACACTATGTATGTCATGTTCGGCCCTCCGATAGATTGCCGTTCAGCTCATCACCATTCTCGCGTCTTCAGGATCCTCAGTGGCTACTCGCGGTTCCCCGTTCACACCCCGGAAGACCCTACTGCATTTATCGGCTTGCTGCTCGTGAAAAAGGTACCTTTCTACTGGCCTCTTGCCTCTTCTTTTTTGGAGTTGACCTTGGCTCTTCCAGCTCTTGACATACGACCCTGTGAAAGCACTTCCTGTGTCATCATTCGAGCTTTCAATCTTGCCAGAAGCTCACCCTTCGATAAATTGCTTCCAGGCGTTGGATTATTTGTAAATCATTTTAATTTCTACTTGGACTTCTGCTGAGACTCGTTTCATAGCCAGACTGGCCGTGCTCATCTCTTGTTGATTAGCAATACTCCTGGTAGAGCTGGAGGTGCCATCGGCGTCATCACGTTGGAAGGTATGCTCATTTACATTTACTCCGCGCTCTTACTGACTTGTTGAGGGTAGACATCATCGAGGTGACTAGTTTTCTGGGCATCAAGTCCTGCTTGTTTACAGTTTGACTTCATAGGAAATATTGTCCGAGGAAATTGTCGACGAGACTGATCGTTACGAGGACAATCAGCACAAGAGACGCGCGAAACGTATGACGACGTCTGCTATAATGAGAGGGTACGCCATTCCTTCAACTGGGATCACATTTATTTGACCTCCATTTCAGAATCGTCGAACGCCAAAGAAGGGCCGACTCTATATTCTCCTTCCGAATGGAAGCGACGCCTCTTTTGGAAGCTAGCCCACGGAACTACGACTCTATCGGATATATCCCAAAACTGACTGAATCACCCACCAATACTCCTCCTAGCTGAGTAAAAGGATGTGATTCGTCTGACATCTACAAATTCCCAATTCCTAATTCCCAATTCCTTGGATCTGCTGTGGAACTGCCTTGTTAAAATGGACAGTTGGAAGTATAAACTTGAGTTTTTGTATATTCTGAATGTTATCGTTATTTATGCTTTAGGTTCCCTCTCGAATTATCCCCTTGTGCGTACAATTGAGCTACTACATCAACAAATTGCCTGCCTTGTTAAAATGAACAGTTGGAAGTATAAACTTGAGTTTTTGTATATTCTGAACGTTATCGTTATTTATGCTTTAGGTTCCCTCTCGAATTATCCCCTTGTGCGTATAACTGAGCTACTACATCAACAAATTGCCTGCTGAGCTCACTTTGTCTGCTCTCGCAGGTATTTTAGACTACATTCGTACTATGATTCTCCAGCGATCGTCCCTGAGATGTCACCCCGAGCAAAGCGAATATGATGGATGTATGGGTGTACCTTCCTTTTCAGATGATTGATCTGTTTGTGTAAAGCGCTCAATCACTGACGGTGCTTCATCAATTGGTACAATTCTTTGAGCTTTGGTCTCAATTGAGTCGGAGCAAGTCGGCAGCCTTTTCTTCTCTCCGGTCCTATGTTTTCTCACGTGAGTAAATTCTATCATCTTCCGACCACACCGCTAGTTCTCTATCACTAATGCTCAGGACCTCAAGTCAAGGCTCATCAAGAACCAGATATATTTACACTCGAATTAAGTGACTCGGATAAAGATTCCACGGTTACCGTAATTTGTCACCAGAATACGGATAGGATAGGCATGTCGCTGTGCAACTACATGTATACCTGTTCGCACCACCCAAGATCTTTGATACCTTCCATTGTTTTCGACCATGAGAGGGAGACTAACCTATGGTCCTTTCACTTCGCGACCCGAGTGGAGGACAACCTTGGCTGGCTAGGAATCAAATGGAGGACAACGAAATATCCCTCGCCCCGTCACACTCGTCGATCATGGCGCGTTCAATGCGAACTCCGGTTTTGGCGCTGCCGTCGTAATCTATGGCTACTGGAGAGCATGGCGTCTTCTTTCGGGGTGATGGAAAGCACGTCATCCAATGGGCAGGGGCTGCTTCGAACTCGTCAGTATATCATCACAAACACAGGCACGCAGGATCACATCCACGGCAATAACCAGGGCGTATTTGAGGCTTGGTGCAACAGACGCAGTCGTAATTCTACTGTCGACGGAGTCTTCAAGCGGATCCATAGTTTCTCGAATCAGGAGGCATAGCGAGCGCATACACACTATGTACGTTTCAAGCATAGACAATCCCGCTGATGGCCCATCCCGAGGAATCTTTGCATCGCGACGACTCCTTCTCTCCCCAGTCGAACTTCCGCCTGGGCTGGAGCGTCTCCTTGTTGACGCCTCCTGCGATCTCGACGGCATCGAGCGCGTATTGCAGGGAGGAGGATGGTACATAACAGCTGCAGCGAAGGCGTACAATGACACCCTGACCCAGGGCACGTGAACCTTTCAACAAGGAGCCTGCTATCAACGACGGAGACTGGGGGAATGCTCAATGGAGTTCGGAGCGCCTCTTCCATTCCCCTCACTGCGGCTACCTCCGCTTATCTCCTCCTTGCGCCCCTATTGTGTGGCGAAGGATCGTCTGATTCGGTGAAGTCGAAGGATGATCTTATAGGGAGCGGCTTGCCTGACTCCGCCCGCGCCAAGACGCTCAATGCTTGAGCCCTTTACAGTGACCTAGACTTTCACTGAGATTGTTGTGTGATCTGTACAAAACCGTGAAAACGTCCTCTGAAAAGGTGCCACGAGATTGTGATTGGCACATGACCTGAGGATTATGAGTTTGTTTGGGTGCCCCTCCACCTGTCGAATAAAGATTCTGTCTTTCCCACCACAACATTTGACTAAGTCTCCAGGCCAGTTGTCTCGTTTCTGTCACGTTTTCGTACCCAAAGCCCCGTGCAGACTCTAGAAAAAAAGTATATGACGGCCGCTGTGCATCTGAACTAGCGCTCTGCTAAGTTTATTTTGTTCTGATTTACGCGCAACAAAGAGGACACCCACGCCATCTCTCCAAATTCACCCCGAATTCACGGCTTCACACCTCGATTTCCAGGATCAAGGGAAATCGTGAATTTGCAATCCAGTCTAGATGATCAATCCCCGGAAAGTCTATTCGCCCCTCCGCACCGTGACTGACAGAAGTATGATCAGAATAATGTAATTCAGATGAGTTCTCCCGGAAAATCTGGCCCTGCCTTTCACAAGCGGTACTATAAATAGCTGGGAAAATATAGACCCGTAGACTACATCCCAACTATATCGAGAACAATGATTTCGTGTTTAAGACGAAGGTCAATTCTTCCTGTGTCCTGATCCAATACAAACATAACTGCACAACTGTAGGGCAAAAAATCGGTGATATCTGAAGGGAGAATGAGTTCTTTGGCGGTTGGCCTGTCGGGTTCTGTGCCCCAAAGGAAGCCAAGTTTGAAAAGACGTATGCCTCCCACCCTTACAAGCATTCTTTCTAGACCAACTGAGGACTGGGAACAATCTTGAGGCGCCTCCACTGGATCCCCGAGATAGGGGTTCTGCTTGGGATCATGCGGGATCGTCAGCTGATAAACCATCTTTTTTGAAGTGATAACGAGGGAGGTGGCGCCGTCGTCCATAATCAAGCGACGGGAGGGGTGTTGAAACAGATAGTCCCCAGTATGCCGTGTCACCCATTGTACTTCGGTACGAGTTTCAGAGAAGATAGGGGCTGTCGGTTCATGGTCGGACAGTGCGACGGTGTGCACAAACTGAGCCAAAGGAGCGCCTATGAATAGGCGATTTCCAGGGAGCAGTCGTACAGCAGACCGCAAAACTTGACGTGAATACTCTTTCTGCCCTGAATAGGTAAGCCAAGACGCAACTGACCGTCTGTTCATCAGAAAAGATTACCATGCTACGATGTCTGGAGGACGTTGACAATGTCCAGTCGAAGACTTCGATATACTTTTGACATTGTCGAGTATACATAGCTCGGGCAAATAAATCGCCACGCAAGCTGAGACAAAGGACGCGGGTTCCAGGTTCCGTGGCTAAAAAAGAATGCAAAAGGTGCGCTTTGAGGTGCGCGTTGGGCCCATGTCCATGCAAATCCACACCCCAGATCATAACCTCTAGTGAACCGGTGAGAGGCTGCACTAAAAATATCGTTGAACTGGTATCCAAGACAGTGCATATATGGGTGACTAACCAAAATAATTGAAGGGATATGTAATGAGATTGAACTTCAACCGTGGGGCGGTTTCATCGATGTCAATGGTCATACGGTAACGCTAGACCGGGTCAAGGCGGGGATAGACCAGGACACTGGATTTCATCTGGGAATGATCGAGGTCATTGGACGTCACCGACCCATCGGGCATGAGGACAAGAAGCCAGCGCCCACCCGGAAGTAACTCTATCGGAGAAATGTGCCCCACAGATATTGTGCGCTGCCGGGAGGGGCAGCATTCGGTATCCCAACTCAGATAGGCGCTTCGTCGTCTTAGAACCCACATTTCTAGCTCCTCAACCGTATATGAGTCCAAAGGCTCCTCCATATACGGTTTCAACTTCTTTCCTGCGACATATTGGTGATACTGACTGATCCAAACTGCACGAACGTTCGTAATCTGGTTGGGGCGTTTGCAAACCTGGAATCCGATTTATTTATGGATGTTCAACACATGGTAGTTGGAAGACTCACCTGTCGCATAATGAGCAAGTCACACCAGTGCAGGTGCCTCAAGACTTCACGACTCCTGGGCTTTCGCAACCGGGTTGCTTCATTGTTATCTTATTGGTGGGCTATGGACAAATCGAGTGGGCATGAGATATCTTGTTAAAAGAATATGTTTCTGACACGACAGTCTTATAGCAACCTCACCGGGAATTCATCGCGCTGCCACTGGAGGTCGTAACTGAATCGCCGCTTAGATCAAGCATTGTAAGAATCCTACTAAAAGTTGATCAGCAAAAAGGAGCAAGGACTTACCGTCATTTCCACAGTTGTTAGTCATTTCCAAGTCAAACTGTCAAGTATAATAGCAGCAGCAGCAGTAGGTAGTAGATGTGTATTTGTTTGTCGAATAGTTCCCAATGAGATCTTGAGACACTTCAAGTTCAGGTTTCAATTTATCGAAAGCGCGTGTCAACCTGGTCCCAGGACCTCGGGGCAACCTCGGGGGTCGTGAGTCGCAGCCCAGACCAAAGAAACCCAAGTAAGAATCCTACTAACAATCAGTAAGTAAAAGAAATATCTGATGTATAACGAGCAAGAAACTTGTCATGTGCTAGGTCGTTTGCCTTAAGCCGATGCTATGGTCGTTTACTGAATCCCAAACTGAATCCGTACCAAGTTCTTAAACAACGTGTTCTCACGACATGACGACATCGTCAAGGTGGACCTTGAGGCAGAGCAAAGCACATATTTGAACAGTATCTGTATTCATATCATTATATTCGATACTACTTGCGCATGACTGCGAGAGCTACATGATATGAGACAATTTTCAAAGAACGAGCCTTTACAACGTATTGTTGCCCCGCTTTGGCCATGGCCATGGCCCAACCCACCGATTTGACCGCTTCTCAAAATTTCCACAATAGCTTTCAGCCATCGATTCTAGGGCGTTTAAATTTAAAACCTGATCCTGTATAGGAGATAATGTCGGCTCCGGGTAGATGGAAACCTCTTCAAGTTTTTCATGGCGGGACATCGCCATCTTAGAGAGAGCCAGATTAGACACATTACCAACCTTCAACATGAGCTTTCTCAGGTCTGGCATGCGATTATGCGTCCCAAGCGTCATCAAAAACAAGAAAAAGTTCCCGAGCGGAGCTACAGATAATGCAAGATCTTGTAGAGCGTCGAGGTAGGGGGAATCGATGAGATGTTCTAGTATATCTGTCTCGGACAAAGTGGAACCAGATAACGTCAGAGACGTTGGGTGAGCTTTAGAGCGTGCGAGGAGAGAAGCGATGCCTTTGGTCGAAGTTGTCCGATGAGTGTGGTGGTGTATAGATAAGGAAACGAGTTCAGGCACAGATATGCGGTCCAGCAAGGATGTGGCGTCGTGCTCGTAAGCGTCAATCTTGAGGTGACGAAGATGCGGTAGCACAATGGCACCGCTCAGTGCTATAACACGTATGTAACCTTCCATGAGCTGGAGGGGATGTTCCCTCATATGACGCCATGCTTCTACACGCTGTGCATCGTCGTAAATAATAGCACGGGGCCGGAAGTCATGATCTGCAGGGGGCATAGACATGTCGATTTCCAAATTTACTAGGTTTTCGCAATAAATGAGGACCCTCACAAGGTCGTCCAGGTCTTGTTCCTTCACTGGAACCATCGGAACCCTCAGGTGAGTCAGAACACCATAATCTATCAGAGGAAATGAGCGCTGGGCTTCCGGGGGATTCCATATGATTCGTCGGGATTTCTCCGCATCTTGGAATACTCGTAAAATGGGGTTCGAATGGGTGTAACCTCGAACATAAAGTTCCACCGATTCCAGTAGAGGCGCGACAAGTGAATCCAAAGATGTGAGTACTATAGGAAAGTCGCCAGCAAGTTTGATAGTGATCCGCTGGATTTGATCCATTCTGGCTAGCAAAATCTTCAAGATGCACCATATTGCATCACTATCGTACTTATCCTCATCGGGCGCGTATAAGCAAATGGTGAGCGGGTGGATCGTTGCACGATCGAGCCAGGTGGTGATTGCCTCAACATGAGCTGGCCTTGGCTTGTAGACGGAGAGTGATGCCCAGAGGTTTTCGAATAAACTGGCCCTCTTCCAACTATGACATACTTTGGCAACTGTATGTGGACTAGCGAAGGTAAAGGGCGTCGATGAGAGTGTTGGCTCTAGACAGCTGTGGACAGGACTAAAATCGCCTCTCACTCCTTCCTGGAGATAAAACTCGAAGATAGTGCGTAACAGCTCTGGCGGTAGGTCATGTATAGGTGTCACTCGGTCCGATAAATTTATAGGCTTTACATGCTGAGGAGGCACGGTCGGTTGAGGAGACTCTATCGACTGAGGAGGCACTACCGGCTGAGAAAGCTCTATCGGAGAAGGCTCTGTAAACTGATTATCGTAATCCGGCTCGTCTTTGGGAAGTTTTTCAGGCTCTTTAGGCTTGGTGTCAGGCTCCACAGATTTGGGCGGACTAGGATCTCTGGTTATTCGTGTCTGTACGTGATCTAGGCCTGTTCGTACTGTAGATAGATTCAATGAGTGTTTAAGGTACCAGGCGCAAACTATCAACCAGTACTCACCGGCTTTCAAGACTCGTCGATACGTTGACTTGAGAGAAAGCATTGCGGGAGTTTGAAAGTTGACATGAAGAGGAGTTTCAGCACCCTTAAATACCACGTTATCGTTGTAATAATTGAATGAAAAAGACTTCAGAACAAGAATACAAGAGAATACAAGAGAAGGCTCTTGTACCAAAAAAAAACAAAAACGCGTCGCCTGAATCGGTATTTGTTTGGCTTATTATTGGGAGCCAAATAATGCCACGTGGTAACCGACACGCGCCATGCCAACCCGGCTAGCGCGCCATTGTTGTTTGACAGTACAAAGGAAAAGTCAATATCGGGAACAATGACTGCGGGATTGAAGGAAACCGAGTATATCCCTGCAAGTTTCTTTGGCTTGTTGGGACGAGCGCCAACTCGCCTCCTTTCATCACATCCTATCACCTTTTTCTTCTTGACTTCTTCTCTACTTCGTTGACGAAGCGTGTCATGCTTTCACGTTTATTCATTTCTGTCGCTCTGGGCGCGGTAGCTGGTCAGTGGTATAACATGTGTGTTGACTAGTACTCACCCTTCGTAGTCGCACAATCTTCTTCTGTGGTCTGTGTTGTAGGCCAATGCCTTGAGGGCTTTTCAAACATCACCTGTGCGTGATCAATCCCTGTGACTCCAAGCAATACTGAAATTTGAGTGAATTTTCTCTAGTGGGCGCAACAATCGCCGTACCGGGTGCACCTGTTTCTCTTCAAATTTTACCAGGACAGTACACTTCAACAACAAATCCTCAGTTGCTCCATAATTTCCTCTCATCTTCCTCCGCGACTTATACACCAAGTGCCGGATTTGGAAACTCAACTTCCATCTCATTACCACTAGACCTATCTCTCGAACCCGGCCTCGCTATTTACTCTGATAGACTCTTCTCTGGCCAAGTTGAATTTTCTGCACTTCCATCAACCCCTTCAGCCAATACATCGATTCCGCTTACAGCAAGTTCCCTCGTAATTTCGAATGACGTTTTCGTGGTCGTTACTGCCTCCTCGAACAATCGCGTAGTGCTATGGGACGCCATTCCCGATACTGCTCAGCTTCCCAGCGGTGTATCCCCATCCTTTTCCCTTGTAGATATGGAATCCTCCACATGCTCACCTGCGTGCGCTGGCGCTGGCATCTGCACTGCTGCTGGCGTGTGCGCGTGCCCTTCAGGTTTTACTGGATCCTCCTGCGAAACATGTGCGTCGGGATTCTTTGGACCCACATGTCAAGCATGCCCTTCGGACTGTGCTACCTGTGATGACGGAATTTCGGGTTCCGGCAAATGTTTGACACCTCTTGTTTCCAACGCGCCTTCGACTTGCAATTGTCTTAACGGGGAATGTGGGTCCAACGGGCAGTGCACTTGTAATGCGGGATGGACCACGGCCGCCAATGGTACGGCATGTGCTGCGTGTGAAACCGGATTTTTCTTGACCTCCACGGGCGACTGCAAAAGTTGGTTCTTTTTTTACGTGCCTGTTTACGACCCTGAACTTACCGCGGCATTGTTTTTTTTTTTAGTTTGCCAGGCGGGCTGTACTGAATGCGCAGATGGGACAGGAACCTGTATTTCTTGCAAGACGGGTTATACGCAGGATACCAGCGATAATACCAAGTGCGATTTCGTTCCGGGGTCTACTAGCACTGGTCAGGTTTGCCCGAACGGTAGTTTCGCTGATGGCGCTACATGCAGTTTATGCTCCTCTGTCTGCAAGACGTGCTCCGGTCCGACATCCAATGATTGCGTTATTTGCGCTTCAGGCCAGTACCTGTTTAATGGCAACTGCGTTAGCGCAAACAGTGTTGGGGTGTGTGATGGGTCGGGATTAATTGCAGATAACATCAAACTCGAATGCGATAGTGAGTTTTCTATCTGATAACTCCAGAGGGAGATCGTGCTCTTACCTTTTTTGTCTACGTCAGCATGTGGCGCCAAATGTACCGCTTGTGAGATTCCAAGCTTCACCGTGGCATCCACCGTCAACCAACTTCAGTGTACTGCCTGTCTTCCCGGTTTCGTTCTCTCTAGTGGCCAGTGTATTGAAAGCTGCCCTGCCGGCACTTTTGTGTCACCCCAGGACAATTTGACGTGCATACGTGAGTTGCATGACGTCTATCCGAGATCATACGGGCTAACCATAATTTATCGATTTTAGCGTGCGATTCTTCCTGTTCCACCTGTACCGGGGAAGCCACATTCTGCCTTACATGCTCAGGAAATCAATTGGCATCGAACGGGCAGTGTGTCACTACCTGCCCATCAAATAGCTTCAGCTCCTCCGGATCTTGTGTGACGTGCCATCCTGATTGCGCAAGTTGCACGGGGCCGTCATTCAGCCAGTGCTCGCTCTGTCCCTCGGATCGCCCCGTTTTGTCCAATGGGCGCTGTCTCCCGACCTGCAGCCAATCGCAGTACTTTGATGCAACGTCTTCCTCATGCCAAACCTGTGACTCGAGTTGTTCGAGTTGCTCCGGTTCAGGGCCCAGCAACTGCCTAGCGTGCTCAAGCTCAAACCAAGTGCTCAGTTCCGGCTCATGCGTAACAGCCAACTGCCAAGGGTCTTCCAGCGTTATCCCCGGTCTCGGTGTTTGTCTTTCTGAACTAGTCCAGGTCTCTACTACCACCGGTACTAGTAGCAGCACAATTCCCTCGGTTACAGGCCTCACAAGCCCCACGGTCGTGAACACTCGCCGCCCCTTAGCGTGGTGGGAAATTCTGCTTATGGCTCTGGGATGTGCATTCATCTTTCTAATGTTTCTGTTGTGCTGGCGGCGACGCGCCCGCAAGCAACGGGCGAAACGGACGGCGAAGTTTGCCTCAGCCAAGCAACTCGACCATAAGCTGACCTGGCGCGGACGGCTTGTGCGCTTTGGCGAACGCCTTCTCGGACACCACCCGCAAAGACAGGCCGTGCTTCCCACGCATAGCGGAGATACTAAACTGCGCACGATGAGAGACACCGAGGATGCCCGAAATTCATTAGACGATCTTGACCAATTTATCAACGCCTACGATTATTCGAAAGAGGAATCACGGTACAGTAAGGCATCTAGCCTTCCCCCATTGAAAGATTCTCGACCCCCTTTCAAAACGCGCCGCAAGCCGCCTCCGAGTATTTCGAGCAGGCTGTCTGCCCATTCTATCTATTCAGAAGTGACGGGTCAACCACGACACATGCCAGAGCCGCGGCAGCCCATAAGGAAGGACCTGCTGTCGGCGAGGTTGTCATCTGGTACTCTGAGCTCCTCGTTGTCAATCAGGACGTGGGAACCTGAACGTACCCCTGCCGTTACTGTGGGGTTGACGGATGCGGAGGCTTACGCGTCGTCGATCCGGCCCGCGCTCGTGGCGTCGCCACCGCTCAATCCTAGCGCCCAGTGGCTTCAACCGACGAATACTGGTGGCTCGTCACGTAATCCATTCCGTCAGTTTACCTGATGTACCCGCGGATTCGGAAACAACAGACTTTTTTTGTACATACATACACACACATCTTTCACGGATACATTTACATTCATTTTACGACGCATTACAGACATCATACATTGCATCCACGCCTACGCGTGTACTTTATTCTTGCATTTTTAACCCTGCGGGTAAACTGAGAACCGGGTCCGGGGCTACGCGTGTGGGTCGGCTGACCTGAGAAAGCATGATCAATGTACTGAAGGGCTGAATTGGACTCCCGGATATACGGGGGTGAGCCAGTGCCAATTGCTGCATGTACTGTGCCCAGTGCTGTAATATTTGAATCGTGGTGGCACGCTGTGAAGAGGATACCGCTAGACAGGGCCCATCACGTGTGTGATGATAGATCTAAACCCGATTTCCCGATTTCAATATTCGCCATAACACAAACAACCTTGTTCCGGTTTATGATGTTCGCGTCGTTTTAAGCCGTCAGTCGGGTTTCCATTTTTCTTTTTCTTTTCCCCCAGGCCACAAGTGCCGATCCTTCACAACGTCGCTGAGAACCCTCCAATTAAGGCTAGCCGACCACCTGTCTGGCGTCTGGGCCTCTCTGGCCATGCTCGTCGAGCGCGCGTCGTATAATTGGGCGTATTCGGAGGACATCCCTGGTACTAGGTGTGGGCCAGAGGATGGTCCATGGCCACGGTCGTACCAAGTTCTTACGGAACAGGACGTGCGGCGGGAGCTGAGGATGCTTGCAAAACCACAGACCACTGTCTTCGACGCTCACAAAGGGTGGCGTGCTGACAGCATCAACTTTCAGCCATCTCCGACCACAAAGACGCAGGACCGGTATATTGTGACTCAGCTTGATATCCTTGGACGTGTGTGGACTCTAACCGGAGTGTTTGACGGTAGGACCGCACAGCTCCTCATTACGAGGAAAACCATTGACCATATATCGCAGGACATCTCGGAGACGTCACTGTGGAACACGTCGCATACCACCTGCCAATCATCATTCGCGATTTCTTGCGAAAGGCGCTTTCGGACGACCCATCTGCTTTCTCATCCCCAGCGCTTGTCGCTGACCTCTTCTCGCGTTCTATACTTGCTTTCGATGACGCGATTGCTAATGACGTGCTGGAACTTTTTGGTGGTCTAGAAGGACTGGACAAGTTCTCCGATGCCGAAATACGGAATATTATCAACGACCAGCACAAGGGGGGTGCTAACTGGAAGAAGGCCCGCCTCTGCATGTACGGCACAACGGCCCTTGTCGCCCTTGTCGACCCAGAACACGAAAATCTTTGGGTTGCAAACCTTGGAGATTGCCAAGCGAGTGAGTGATATCACTAAGCTTGTGCCTGGCACGCATGCGTCCATTTCAAGGTACTAATTCTTTTTTTTTACTTCAGCAATGGTGTCGCTAAACGACGCCGGAGACGACTGGCTAGTGCAACGGTTAACTACCGAGCACAACGGAGACAACGATGCAGAAGTGGAGCGTGTCCGACGAGCCCACCCTGATGAACCAGAGTGCGTAATCGACAGACGTGTTCTTGGGGCACTTGCTCCATTTAGATGTGCGTAAAACTTGTTAAAAATAATTTCAATATCGTGTGCTGACAGCTTGCCCCTGCCCCTTCCCCGCATCCAAAAAAAGGCCTTGGAGATATCCCGTTCAAACAGCCACCCGCCTTCACGCGGCGGATTTTGTACAACCTTTTCCCCGGATTCCACAATACCTCCCCATGGGAAGAGTTTCTCGTTCGTAATCGTACTCCTCCGTATATAACTGCACAGCCAGAGGTTACACACCGTCGCCTGGACGGCCCCGCACGCGGTCCGCGGTTCCTGGTTCTGTCGTCTGATGGTTTTGCGGACCTGTGCTCCGGTGAGGGACAACAACGCATCGTTGCGAGCTGGGCAAATTCGATGGTGGACCAACCTCTCGAAACACATGGCGGTGGCGAGAAAGGACGGCCTGACAACATGGCGTTGCGGCTGTTGCGCCGGGCGCTCGGAGGCGACGATCGGTATAGCATTTCGCGGGTGCTGACTCTGGACATGGATGTGGCGTGGATTGACGACACGGCCATCGTGGTGCAGACGTTGTAATTCAAGTCTCTGGATTTTCTCCTTACCTCGCATGGTCTTTTCTATCTCCCTGTTTTGGGTATTGTACATCCTCTGCTTTCATAAGGCTTTTCTGTTCTGCTCTACTCCTGCATCACGCCATACATTATTGTATAACAGTTGTATTCGCCCTTCCCCGTAGACACAACCTCTGTGTCTTTAATGTTGATATGTACCAACCAATTGTTTAAACGTTCGTATCAATTAATATACCAAACACTGCAGTCACCAGTCCTCGCACATCATTTTATCTTGACTACCTGCTGATATCCCGATAACGTTCGGATCTTGCTTTTATCCAGACAGTAGTTTTAGTTATCATGATGGATCATAGAGGTGATAATCCAATCTCTTGTAGTTGCAGGCAACCAGCAAGCGGAGAGAGTGCGGACACCTCGTCATGAGATCGGCGACGCGTGTCCTTTACAACTCAATACCCCCAAGGGTGCTGCGCTTAAACGTTTGAAACGCTCGCGGGAGAAGGATAATCACATTGTCATTTTTTTCACCATGCGTGTCTCGTAAACATGTCCCTTGCGGCTTCGGGCCTGGACTTGCCCTGGGCCCAAACTGTGTACATAGTTGTCGATTCAGAGCATGGCGCGGCGCGAAAAACAGGGTTGAAGAAGCGACTGCGACTGCGTCAAATGTCTATCTTATCTTATCATACTTATATTATCAATTGAGAGCTCGCCATTTCCGTTTTCATTCTCAAATGGCGCAGACTTCCGATCTTGAATTCCCTCCCGATCTTTTCTATCCAATATTGTTTTATATCAAAGATTTACCTA
The DNA here is from genome assembly GCA_018221635.1 of Tephrocybe sp. 10521TJB. Classification (NCBI taxonomy): domain Eukaryota; kingdom Fungi; phylum Basidiomycota; class Agaricomycetes; order Agaricales; family Lyophyllaceae; genus Tephrocybe; species Tephrocybe sp. 10521TJB. Next base: position 4,193 of record JABAJS010000109.1, on the reverse strand, counting down.
CTCTATGGAATTATCGTCGGATATCCCGCGATTTTGCCAAAGCCGTCGAACGAGTGTTCATCAACAAGCATGTGAACAAGACTTGGCTCGCGATTGACTGTGGTAATACGACTACTTTATTTTTTGAGGTTCTGAAAGGCTTTTCTCAATTATCTTGCTACTAGGCCTCTGGCATACCCAAAAGCATGGCAAGGTCTTCCTTGCGTGTAATTTTAACCTCGATCGCATCGACCCCTCGAATCCGTCACGCGTCAGGTTTTCAGAGAAGGGGTGTGCTGCTGAATTTCAGCTAGAACTAAAGAGGAGGCTCCGCTCCAGGCTGGAGTACGGAAATCCTGCACCTTCCCCTAAATTTCATATCCAAATTCGACACATGTTGAATGACACCGCTATACCCGGCCTTGAGGTCGACTATGACAAGCTTGAAGCGCGCTTCGAATGGAAGGGGCTGTATAGTGCCTTCTCCCGTGAGGAGAGAGAGCGTGAACGGCGACAGAAAGAGCGGATGGATAGCATGAAGGAAGATATGCTCCAGCTGAGGGCGCGCGTCGAAAGTGGGGAAATAAATGAATATCAATGGTCCGCCGCCACCCTCACAAAATACGGAAACAGCTTTAAAGAGATACGGAAGGAAGTGCGCCGTGAGCGTATCTGCAAGGAAGTCTTAGCCAATGTCGATATTGAGTGGTCCTGGTTTGGGAACGAAGACGCCCATGACCTGAACAAGTTGTATGAGGCGGCTAGCGAGAGGCTGCAATGGGGAGAGCCCTACAGTGATGAGAGTGATGGAGGTATTGAAGATGAAGGTGACAGAAGACGCAGAGGAGGATTATTCGATGAACGAGGACGAGGACGAAGATGAAGACGACGGCGAGGATGAAGACGACGAAGATGAGGATAGTGACGAGGATATGGACCAGTAATTGGACCAGGAGGAAATGCACTTTGGAGCGTCGAATCTTGTATATCTATTGTCACTATGTAACAATATTTTATCTCGCTGCACTGGCAATTAGCATTCTAAATGTGCTTGATATAAGGAATAATAGTAAGTCAATACACACATTCTTTACAGGAAAGTACATACAACAAATCAATACAAGTACTATACCAAGAAAATGTCCTCTGAATGTTGTACAGATAGCGTAGAAGTCCCAAATAGACGAGCAAAAGAATTGGGAATAAGTTAGAGTCCCTCGACGAACTTAGTGCCTCCTGGTAAGGTCCGCATGACCATACCCGACGAAGCTACATACTCTCTACTGTCGTTACCAAATTGTATCCCGTTAGGAATAGAGTCATGCGCCAAAGCGCCTAGATTGAAGTCGTTGAATCGTGAAGATTGCGGAGAGGTTGATCGTGAAGAGAGCTGTGAGTGAATGTTGGGTAAAGAAGAGTGCGGCGGTGGGAGCATCTCTGGGTATGAGAGACCGCGAATTCCATTAGGATCGAATCGTACACTTGATACAGAGTCGGACGTGGTTCTGGAGATGGGAGAGGGCGTTTTGATGAATCGTGTTCCCTGCAGGGACGAGGGGCCGGCGGAAGTGACGTCTACTTCTTGTAAAACAGACGGGTTGGCGAGGCTCATGCCTACGTCTGATTCCCAGTCACCCGTAGATCCAGCCTGTATCCAACCATGCGAGCCTCCCTGGTTTCTTTTTGTTTGTGTACGGCCACTGCCCGCAGTGTCTGTGCGACGGAAGAATGCCATCATCCGTGAGGTCCATGGTTTACGGCTGCCGGAACTGTTCGATACAGAAGAATTTTGAGGGTGTTTCCTTTTAGGATATCGTGCCTGCTCCGCATCGAAGACTCTTTGATCGCGATGCAGAAAAAATATGGCGGTGTTAGCGACAATGATGACAAGGACAAGGCAGACGATAACAGCAATGAAGGCTGGATATACGATTTACATGAGCAATCTACGCAAGACTTGACGTGTATTACTAAACGCACCGCCAGAGGAGCCGTTGATTTGGGGAACCTCCCGTCTCCCTTCTGAGTACCGCCGCCATCCTGGCGCTTCATCAGACATTTCCGACGGCAAGCTTGTCAAGCCGTATACGTAAGAGTACATGGTCGATGCCTAATCCGATATGAGCACCAGTTGTGCCTCAAAAAGTCGGCACCGAGAGTCCAAGATGGCTAGTCACCTACAGCCCCTAGATTGATGAGAGAAGTAAGAGCAGCAGTTTCCTGTACAGGTATAGGGGAGAGATGTAACGGAGACAGATAAGGAGACCACTGGCATCCGCCTGGGATGCAGACGTGGAAAAGGAGCTCTATTTGTTGCATTAGGAGACAGGTGTCATTAATATTGATCGTACACGTGAACAGGCCGTGCTTTCTTATAGCTTCAATGTTTCCTACTTCCACTCACATCCAAACTGCCATTGTTATATATGCCATGCCGCTCAACGGATCTTGCCCTACACCCGAAGAGGGACCGCGTTTTTCTCTCTAAACGTGTGTATTTTGGAATAGCTCACCAATTATGCTGTCTCGCCGAATCTCACCTGACGGGGTCTAGCATTCAATTAAAACTGTCCTTAGTCCCGCCTTAAAAACCCCAAGCAAGACCCACGGTCAGATGAAGAGGCTCGTACTATGCTATCTCTTCTCCAACAACTCTCGAGACATTGCGTTGGATTCCTCGTACTTCCGAAGGCCATGCGGATCAGTATAATCATTTATACTGACCAGGAGCCAACTTGATGATCAGACGACCATGTCTCTCGACGCCAACGACATTGTGAGAATTACACGACCAAGATTTTCGAAATCAAACAGCAAGCTGACCAAAGCTGCAACGACAGCGGTGTCATTGTCGAGTTCCGACAGACGACAATATGATTTGGAACATCGACACATTTTTGATGAAGATACCATTGCTTTGCCGACATGAAATTCCGAGCGCTCTTGATCACTAGCACTCTTTGCTTTATTCTTTTTTCTGGGTGCTGAATGATGTCATAAGTCTGCCACCGCCACCGCCCCTGTTTCGTCGTCATGATCTCTATTGTGGAACATACTCTTGCTTTGCTCTTTCAAAAAACTTCAGGCTTAAATAGGCAACGGCGGCCCCGCTCTTCTCGTGCAATATCAGCATAATATATCGATCTCTCTTGCTTTGCTCTTTCAGTAAAATGAATGGGTCAGGTCAACCGTGCATTCCTGGATTTCGTAGCCTCAGGGTCATGTCGTCACGATCGTTAGCAGCTAATTTTTCCTTTGCTCTTTCGTGACCAATTAGGCAAAGTTCCACCATGAAAATATGGTGGGTAACACGTCCTTCTGCTGATAACCCGTCCTCGTTCGGTGATGGACCCGGAAAAATTCTTGCTTTGCTCTAGAGCCTGAGTAGTTGGTGGTTATGTGACTTGCCTCGTGTCCCGTCGTGCAGAACTCCTTGCTTTTCTCTTTAAGACATATATGGTATCTGACGCAGTCATTCTGTACCCGAATGACCAGATTATTCATTGTCCATGAGAAAATGACATATGGCCTTCATTTCTCGACGGGCTGCTCTGACCCTGTATGACATTCTATGTGTTGACGCCGGGTCCTGCTGGCTGTGCTCATCAAGAGCCCTCGTTCAACTTCCTTGGTTCGACTGTCCGTATCTAGAAAACTATGTTCTAGAGTGTCCGAAAAAAAATCATACATTCTGAGGCGGCGGCGATGTTCTCTCGAGCGATTGCTCCTTCAGGTGTGCTTCAAAAGTCTCTTGCAAGATAACGTGGCCCCTCTTTTGTGTCTGATAGTGGGTGGCCATGGTCCGAAGGTCTTCCTTTGAATTCATACCCCTGAACGCATTTGTCTGTCGTTTTCTGTTAGAGCCCACTTACCGACCCATGACCTGGGCAGTCAGACACACCCCAATCTAACGAACTACCAACATTGAGATTAGGTCACAATGGTCGCTATAATAATCGCTTTCTGGTGAATGAACTTCTAAATATTTGTTCTGTCCCCCTCTTGAATCTTGATCTGGGTGTTTGCATACTATAGCCTTGAGCATATCTCCAAATAACAAATCCCGCGGAACTACCATGCCCACCCTCAAGCAAGATTTCAGATTCGCCTAATGCTTTCCTACTTGAAATTCATCATGGTCCACCCCTATTTCTTCATCTCCCAGGCACAACGTCCAAGCACATCATTGCGGTCCCACCTCCCGACACTAGTAC
>JABAJS010000108.1:0-37488 GCA_018221635.1 Tephrocybe sp. 10521TJB | reverse complement strand
TGACCGCATTCTTCTACGACAAGTGACGTCACAATTCAAGCCAAATTTCAACTCCACAATTCTACAACGCGTCCGATCGTATCCACGGACTTTTACAAGGTTGACTGGATTGCACCATATACCCTACTCTCTTGGCATCCATTCCATCCGATGCTTAGCGCTTAGGCCCCACCCTTACGAATTCCTTCTTTCAACCCCGCTCTTGCTGTCCCATCGACGTGAAGCCTTCCGTCGGTGTCCTTCAGAATCTGACTGAATAACTCCCGTTCACATTGTCGAAATCTTCCACTGTATCCCAGTAAATCTGCTTTCTTGTGTTCCAATTCTCCTTCATCTAGCGATAAATCAACAACGCGAAGCCGTTTTGCGTTGGCATGACGTCTGGTCGATCAAACCTGTTCACATTTATCCATCATCTATCATAGTAAGTCTCCCTGTGGGTCTATCCATCCTCAATTTACGATCTGAAGTGTTAGCCGCATATGGGCCGTACCTCACCCTCTGTCTCTGTCTCCTTCTGGCCTCTTTTAACGTGCCTTCCAATGACATCATCTGAGAATACCAGAGCCGGCTGGGCGGAGGGCGAGCGCGTGGGGCGTGTGCGAGGTGGTGGAGGGTCAGCCGGGCGAGGAAAGAACGCGAGTGGATTCAGTCGGGATTTGGAGCGTAGGGATGGCTTGCGGACGTTATGGTACATGTTGAAGGACCGAAGGGCGCGGTTCGCTTGCGGTACGTACCTGGCTGGTAAATTAGTAAAGTGTAGCACTAGTTGTTCGTTACTCACTTTATGAATAACATCCCTGTTGAAAAGTAAGGGTGTACTGTCATCTGCACATCAGGGCGGCAACAGACGACGCAGAGCCATCCTGTAAGAGATAGCAAGCAGCGAAACCTGCGGCGGTAGCAACACTTCTGCTAGAAGAAATGATACGACCAGTAAAAGCTACAAAAGAAAGACTATTGAAAGAAAATTAACCAAGAACGACTCAAAGAGCAGACCCGCGTTGATACCGCGATTTGCGGGACTGGAGGTTCTTTGCATTGGATTTCAGATGTTATTCGAAGTTCATGATCGTGGAATATTTGTGTATCATGATATTTCCATAATCGCTTACTGGCCCCCTCTATGTTGAGCTCTAATCAAACTCTCATTTCTTATTAGTAAGATCAAAAGTGGATTGACGCGGCCCCTTCCTTCAATTTTCATCTTTGTCCATCATGAAGCTCTTTGATGCCTTTAGTATCCTTCTACGAATTCGCTTCGTCATCCAACAGGCACTCACTCCAACCCTTCAAGTAGTCTTACGTTCACCTTCCGTTCTCTTGAACCCAACCGCACTTTCCAGATTGTTCATGTCAAAGCTGTGGATCACTTTTGGGGCAGACTTAGACTCGAATTGTCGCTCGGCAAAGGAGCATCTCATCACCCCAGACGCCTACGGTGTTGTTCTTGATATCGGTGCAGGTGATTCTCATCTGAGGGTTCTTCCCGCCGAAATACTCATTGATTTTAGGCCACGGTCATACTGCTGCATACCTCGATAAAACTCGTGTTACGCGATATATAGCCCTGGAGCCTAACATTTTCATGCACACGCGCCTTCGAGAATCAGCCAATGTTGCTGGATTCTTTGAATCGGACGGTTCACTCCTGATTTTGTCGTGTGGCGCAGAAGACACTGCCTCAATTCTATCCTCTGTAAAGAGCGCCAACTCGGCGACCAGAGATGATTCATCCTCCCGTGTCGACACTTTAATATCTATTTTAACACTTTGCACGGTTCCTTCTCCCAAGGAAACCATCACCTCGCTCGTCGAGCATGTCCTTGCCCCAGGCGGACAGTTCCTCTTCTACGAACATGTACTCAGTCCCAAGGCCGATGTAGCGTGGTGGCAGCACTTCTGGGCGCCGTTGTGGTCTGTATTTTTTGACGGGTGTAGGTTGGGCCGTCCAACGCATTTGTGGATTGAGGAGGTTACCGATGAAAGGGATGGCGGGAGCATATGGGCTGAGAAGGAGATATGGGGAAATGAGGGAGAACCGGACGATCATTTATTTTGGCATCGCATTGGGAAGATGGTTCGGCGTGCAGATTGATGCGGTGGCGAACTGTGTACAAACTATGCATTTGTGCTGTGCACAAGTAAAGTAGGGTGATGGTCACGAGCTCGAGGGGGATCAATTTGCACACGCGCTTTTATATCGTCAAGGAGATATGTACATGACGTACCTAGACTGCTTTTTCCAAAGAAAATTTAGTAGCCGCCTCTTCCGTAATTTCTTTTAGATGCACTTTGAAGGACAAGAATCCGGCTATAGAGTCTGCGCATTAAGGCTTATTTTTATTGTCGCGATATCTAACATGATGCATACTAGACAATGGCCTATCATGGTATGCTCGATGCCTGTTTTTTTTTTAGAAAACAAGAACTCACAAACTACCGCTGAGCTTGCCACTCTCAATCGCAAGACTATCGACGCAGCGAGGAGTATATACGTACGTCCAGGCATACAATAATTGGATGGTGGAAACTGGCGGCACGGGTTCGATCCAACGTCGAGTAGGGGTTGACTCGTGTGTGGTCTCAAATCAAGTCCCGGGCCAATTCAACGAGAACTCATGAGTTTACTCGCCGCGATAATTTCATTTGCCGAAGTCCTCGTGCCGGCCTCTGAATACAAGCAGGGGTTCCAGCTTCAATAAGTATTAATGCAAGCAATTACGGTGTGGATGCAGAGGCCGCGCCTGGGCAAAACAATATAGGCCCAGGAATTAATATCTGACGACAAAGTTATGGATTGATACACAAACTCAAAGACGCGCCCGAACATCAGATGACCCATCGAGATCCAGCTTTCCAACCTCCTCAGCCACGGCGTCCTATCTGTCATTACGAATTCGTGCCTCGATAAGATACCCGCCTTTAAACTGATTTAGATGTATGAAAAACAGTGTTTAGGCAGCCAGGGGGCAATCCAGATCCAGAATGCATGCAGTTCAAGCCCGAAATCGATAGCGCCTGCACCCCCACTCTAATTATGCATGACAAGATTCTGTGTCAGTTCGACGAGCAGGGGCGGCATCGATGCCAACGTCGTCCGTTAAACGGACTGGCAAGTAATCGTCACTTGTTAACCATCCGTCGAGCAGCAGACTCTAATGCAACACTGTCGAGACTTTGGAACACGCAGTCCAAGGCAATGCCGCACGATGCGATTATACTGTGATTGAGAGGACTGAGGGGATGTAGAACAGTGTTGGTGTTGAGTCGAGACGTCGTGACGGACCATCAACAAACACCTTTCAGTGAAGAGGGTAAAGGAAAAATTGTATGGAGTGGGGGTCTTCGACCGCTTATCTTGTCATGTGTTGAAACACAGCGAGCTGCCACTCGGCAAATTAGGACCCTGGACGTCGACCCCGGTATATCCACTTGCCGTTAATTCATGGTACAGTCCAAGCCCAGATACCTCAGGGGCACTGTGCGAGTATGAGCCTCGTGCAAATGGCTTGCATCGCCACGTTCACTTCATAAATGAGGTGACCCTTGCCTTCGCGAACTCTGTCCTCCTTTCGCCCCCTTTCCTGCAGCGTCTTGGTCGCTCCTTTCCTGTGTTCGTGCAAGACCTCCGCCATGTACATCCTTCACCTCGTCCGATCAATTTTTGCAAAACTGGCCGATGCCGAACGCCTCTTCTCCATCCGCCAGGTCCCTGTCATTTTTTAGGATGATGTCAGTCCACGCCGCCGGAAGTGAGCCCGAATAGGATTGCGAGTACTTACAAGTCAGTTCGTTCGCCCAGAGTTCGCGCCATTTGAAGCCCTGATTGCAGCGGCGTAGAACAGGGTCTAGTTTTCTATGCAACGCTGAATGAATCGGCGATACCATATTTGAAAGAGCTGGTCCGGCTAATTCAAGAGGACAGGATATTCCATCCGGTCTAGACAATTCTCCGCGTCCCTGATTTGTCCCCTTTCAATCCTTCATTGGGTAGGTAAGTATAACCCATGACTTGCAGCTAAAGAGCGTCATTAATTCGATACCCGACGCAGGAGGGAGCAGAAGACGTCAATCTTACTCCCTTTATGCTCCTTGATAAAGTTATCCCATGATAGCTTTAGTATATTTTGGTCCTGACACATGGGAGTTTGAGGAATGTCGAACAGTCATGGACTTTTGTGATGACGTTGTCTCTTAAACGCCGTAAAAGGTACTCCGGCAAAACCGGTATTTCAACGGCAATCTCCCTCTTGCGTTGGCGCCTACAGCCGCTTCTTTCAAAGTTCTTCTGTGACTACTTCCACGCGGGCGAACCATGGGCCAACTTAATTCGATATACCAGTCGCCGTTCCCATTTTGATTTATTACAGACCTGGATCCTGTGGCGACGCTCACATGTAACCTTCTACCGATTCGATCTAGTCGCAGCCTCTATTCCTTCCCCATCGGATTATGCGTTATAAAGGGACGCTTGCCCAATTCACGTCCATTCCCTTTTCCCAGTCCCTATATGTCAGCGGAAAGTCGCTCGCACACAGCTCGATCGACCTCTTCTCACAAAGGAAAGGGGCCTCTTGTCGATGTTCCACCTTCGAATGCCACTATAGATGGTGGTGCCGACGCATGGATGACCGTTGTTGGAACGTGTGTAACGATATATGGTCCAAGTCTTTCCGACAGACATCTGATCCATGATACAGGTGGCTCACGCAATTTTGCACGTACGGGTACGTGTCAGTACTTGATTGATCTACTTACATGAGTTTGATTGAAACAGCTATGTCTCTGCTTTTGGCGTATATCAAGACTACTACACGAGGGAGTTTTTGCGGAGCAAATCGCCCTCCGATATTAGGTGTGTGTGGGTGTTACGAGTTACTGCCAATATCTTATATGTATTTTACGATTTCCCCTAGTTGGATCGGCAGCTTTCAGCTCTTCATGCAATATGCACCTGGTGTCATTGTCGGGCGGGCTTTTGATGCAGGATATTTGTACGCTGATTTCCCAATGACGAGACCCTTTCATAACACAAGCCTTCTAGTCGCCTCATGATTGCGGCCGGTTCCGTACTTCAAGTCACGTCCATGTTCATGTTATCACTAACGCGCCCCGATCATTACTATCAAGTGATTCTCGCCGTCACCTGCTCGTTTAAACGTTCTGACGTGTCAATGACAGGTATTCCTAGCCCAGGCTTTGGGCATGGGTCTCGGGCAAGCCTTACTCTTCTTGCCGTCAATTACAATCATAGGTCATCATTTCAAACGTCGTAGAGCAATGGCGACTGGTATAGCGGTGTCGGTAAGATCCAGAAGTGCCTTCACTTCATTATGACAACGTTTCGGCCAGGGAGCTTCTGTGGGTGGCGTTATCTGGCCCATATTGCTTAACCAGCTCCACGAGCGTACTTCTTTTGCGAATAGCATCCGCGTAACTGCGGCCCTCGCTGGCGCCCTTCTCATCGTTGCAAACATTGTCTTCAAACCGCGTCCTCCCTCGAGAGCCAAATCGGCCTTAGGCTCCAAACCAGCGTTCCGAGTCATTTTCCAAGACGCTCCATATCTGAGCTCCATAGCAGCGGCGTTCTGCATAAGTCTTGGCCTCTTCTTCCCATGTAAGCGAAGAATCAGTTGTCCTTCTGCCGACTCATCAATGCCGAACAAGATTTTTATCTCCAACTCTACGCTATAACAAAAGGTATAAAACAAGATCTTGCCTTCTATTCTGTGCGTAATTTCCATAAGATACGTACACGAGGCAACTATAGTCTGATGATTCTAATCCTAGGTTGCTATAATCAATGCCGGTAGCATCTTTGGACGCATTCTTCCCAACATCTTCGCAGACAAATTCGGGCCATACAACATGCTTATCCCTTGCCTCGCCATTTCATCCATCTTGGTATTCTGCGTCTTCGGAATTCACGACTTCGCAGGAGTTGCCGTATTTGGAGCGTTATATGGATTTTGGTCGGGCTCATGTCAATCGCCGTCATTTGATCGAAAAGCATATTGCTCATGTTTTTGATGCAGATGTTTCATTGATACCCTCTCTGCTAGCGCAATTGAGCTCACATGTAGGCGAACAAGGGTATTTATCTTTTATTTGTCCTATCTGGCATAGCTAAGACGATCTCCTTGAAGCACTCGGATGGGCATCGCATTCTCAATTGTGGGCCTCGCCTTTCTCATCGGGACCCCCATCGAGGGCGCTCTCCTTGATAGTGACCACAACGTTTTCTCGTGGTATAAGTCCATCATTTTTTGCGGGGTAAGCATCTTAAAATATGATGCATATGAACCAGTCGGATTAACTCCAGGATGTACTTAGGTCATGGTATCGTGTGGAGCTGCCATCATGACTATATCACGGCATTTATATGTCAGGAATCATCACGGTGGCGAAACATGGTGCCGTGTGTGACAGTATATAGCACAGCGGCTATTTGTACCAAAAGCTTGACGCTCAAGTGATAAGGGTCAACTTGGGGTCAACACATTTCTTGTACATATGCATTAAGGTCCCGAATCATGCGTCGCGGCTCACGGGTCCTTAGTATGTACGAATGCAATGAGGTCCCTCCAATCGTCCTTGAATAAGATGCTCCTTATCTACATGCCATCTAAGTATGATGCATCAAGTCTCTGACATTGGCCCTGAAGCACCCCTGAATCCTCCAAACCCAACCAGCGACGCTAGTTAGTGTTAATCTCTATATCGATACTTCGTTCCACACCGAGCCTTAATCTCCTGCCGCACCAGGCCTTCTACTTTCTACTTTCATGTGTTACACACTAAAACCCTGAAGATACCATTCTACACCATTTTAGGAGCTTATCCAGTAAAGTGGGTCCGACTTACTCACAACTTATCTGATGTAGCTCAGTGCTTGAACTTGGCTTGAGCAACTTGACCAAGCCTCTCATGGCAAGCGGAGGTACAGATGATTCATGATCGGCCCTAGTTAAATCAACATGCGCGTATTTCGTGGGCTCCTCGCTTTTTGGATGAATACCGGGGTTTCTGGTTCTTCACACTCCCAAATCCTGATCTGAAGTTTTTGAACTTGACGCGACGCGTCTCGATTCTCCCAAATCACGTTGATTAATGATGCGATCACGTTGTAATTTATCACGTGACATTTTGTCCTGTTCTCGTTAAGTCCGGCGGAGTGAGGGATGTCCCGGGCTCCCAAGGCTTCAGCCTGACTCAGATCATTAAGCATGCCGAAAATATCGTTTGAACATTCCGTCCCCATAACGTCTGTTTGCTCTTGGAGGAATTCTCTATTCCATCCAGACTCCAATTCAAGTTCAAGTCATTATCTTCCCTGATTTGAGCCACTCTCTTTCGCAAAGAAAGTTGATATCGCTGATAGAGGAGCAGCGGTAACAAGATGTCACTGGTATAATCGTAACTAGCGCGAGGATAGATGATTCGACGGATTCGGTACCATCATTAGCGCAAACTTATGAATAGAGGTCTTGCCGCCGTACGTGGCCCAAATTCGCGGATCCCAAGGAAATCAAAATATGTGAGTCCCACTGGCAAGGGAAATTTTGTGCGAGGTACTAGCCACAGATATCATAACCCCAGAGCCTGCTGCATACGCTTACCCGGAATACATCGAACTTTTTTTTTTTTTGGAAATCATTACCATAGGGCTACGCTTGTGTGAATGCTCCGTTTTGCCCCCTGTTGGTCGTTTCCGGCTCTCGAGACAAGACTGTCCGCCTCTCACAAGAGCCCGGAGCTGGCTCCACATCAAGAATCTTGCCGTTTCGTATAATATCTTGGACCATCATCAGATTATCAAGGTCTGTTTCAAGAGACAAGCCTTTTCATGGTAAGATTCTCACCAGATGAATCTCGGGCGACAGCTGGGTCTTCAGATAATTGTCATCTGGGATACAAAGACGTGCGATCTTATGCCTCCTCCGTTACTGATTTTATTTCTCTGGTTGAACTCCATTCTCTTTATAACTCCAGGGCTTGGGCGTTCTCAGGGGTCACATATTGCAGGCGCGAGGGGACGATTTTCTCACTGTCATCCCTGTTACAACTGAAATACGTATTCGCTTTCTAGTCTGATAATTATGGAAATATTGTAGGGCATACCCCTCGCAGGTTGCTTACTCCGTCACCAATGTATAGTGGATGTCTATAGATAGCCAGCGAATATGATATCGTATTGTCCTCAATTCAACCACGCCAATTCCTAATCTTTACAAGCCTCTTCCAAAACCTCCTGAGACAGCCATGCGTCCCTTTCCCTTGCATGCCTGCTTCCAATCCAGGAGCTTCCGTCGGAGACAGCTCCCTTGGTCCAGATTTGGGGATATTGTCCAATAAACATTCCTCGCCCACCACAGCCGATGGTTCAGTCCCGAGGGAAATGTGGGGTTCGAACGACTCGCATGAATAATAGATCGACGGCGGTCTTGCACATCGTATTATATGTTGTGAAAAATCTTCAAGTTTTGCCTTGGAATTATTTGAAACGCCTTCTTCAGTGACTGTAGCAACCTCTAGATCCAAGGAACTAGCAACACTCCCACTCGAAGATGATGATAGCTGCAGAGTTTCTAGAGATGAGGTAGCACTAGTCTCAGATTCGGTGCTCGCTCTTGCAAGCGGCATTTTTCGACGTAGGACTTCCTTCCTGCTGGGGCCAACCCGCTTGTACTGCCGCGCCGGTATCGGAAGAACGACGTGTGAAGCATTAATGCCGAGCCGCGAGAAACGCGGAATTGTGGCATACGTATTAGTGGCCATCCAATGATCGAAACCTGAATTCGATGTTGAAGGCGGTGGCAAAGTATGTCGTCGAGTGGCAGGACTCGGCGGTGTGGTTGTAAAGGAAGGGGGCTGGTTTTGGGAGGTAAGGACAACCGTCGAACGCGCATGTTTGCCAGCGAGGCTTGCGGGCGGAGATGATAACTTTGGCTGTTTATGAGAAGCGGGCGGCAACTGTGGGAGAGGTGAAGATCCAGGTACAGGCGGGAGAGGTTCTACCGGCGGACTAGATGGGGAAAGCTTATGATTGTACGTTTGGTGGAAGGACGAACGTGTAGGCGATCGCGATGCCGGTGACGTATTGGAATCCGGCACTGGATTGGGCCGCTGGTCCATACGTGGTGATCCTGCGAAGCGGACGAGCCTCTTGGAAGGTGATACGTCTTCGGTGCTTGACATGGCCACGGATGGACAAGGAGTGATCAGGATGAGAGGTGGTGCTATGGTGGGGTCGATCTCCCCTCGAAGCAAGGGAAGAGGGGAATGCGACAGAGCAGGGCCCGCAAGAGGGGAGGAGTGGACGGGTCGTCGGTCGTCAAGGCTGTATCGCTTTTTTGCCTTGGGCAGTACAGCCACAGGCTCCGGGTTGAATATAGAGCCGACATTGAACATGTCCGAATCGCTACTGGGACTTGGCCCTTGACCGAGAGATCTACGTCGAATGTTGAGCTGCATAGACAAGGTTGAGCCTCATGATGCCACGAGAACGTAGACTCTTACATTATTTACAGCAACCGAAGCACCTGCATGAGCGTCCATCCTCGCCACCCAAGGCGACGAGCAAAAGTAGAAAGACACGCAAGGTATATCGCGGAAGACGTTGCAAAAAGGCGAAAGCGAAAAGCGACAGAAGCTCCCAGCAAGCCTTATATCCTTCCTGCCAAGTGACGCGCCAAATCGAAGCAGTGAACATGCATAATCCCGTTTGTTAGGATATAGCAGGTCGTGCTTGAAGAATGATGTAAATAGAACTTCCGCGCGACGTTGGCGGACGTTCTTCGGATAAGCTCAGGGGGCTAACGAAATTGTCCATACAAAGCAACAAAGACTCCGTGGCGCGAGTTCTGTGAACGAAGTTGAACTAATGTATCAATAACAAACATATGGAATCATGCCTAACTATGTTCTCCTAATAGCTTCTTTTGCAAGAGTCAGTTCAAGGTGAATTTCTATATCAAAAAATGGCACACACACATGTGGATCTACGCTGCGTACTTCTCCAAAAGGGCCAGAACTCCTGTTTGAGGATATTGAAGGGCTTCTTTTTACACAGAAGGGTCCGAGTGGGCGTTAGATAAAAGTACAGGGGAGGAGTAGAGTTGTAGATTAACCTGTGGTATGTCAATGATGATACAAGGATTGTCATTTGCCAAAAATTGAATGTCGAGGTTGATCGGCCGACGCTGTGGTATTCCAGTCATCTCAAAGTAAGCGATGATCTGCATGGTCGTCGTAAATACACAGGTTGCTTTTACATCAGTGGAGACTTACCCAATGAAAAAAGTTGGATCAGAGGGGTACGCGCGACTGATAAAGAGATGCCTGTCAGGAGTAAAAACGCTGTGGCAACATCAACAAACAGGTTCCAAGTAGTTGAAGGCAGCGTCACGGCGATTCTGCTCGACTCCGGTTTCTTCGCAACCCAGGCGGCTTGTCCAGCCAAATGTCTTATCAAGCACGTCATTCTCTTCATCATCTGGTTCGCGGGCAAACGGTCATAATATTCTTGTGTAAGAATTACATGCCACGTAGGACAAGCCATTGATGCTTCGCATGCCCCTAACGGATCGAAGAAAGCCGGTGAGGTGGATCGAGGGGGATACGTCGAGTGATAGGAGGATAAGAGCGACAGGAAAAATTGAGAATTAGAATAAGTAGCAGCTGACAGTTTGAAGCGTGCGCACCCTCCAAATTATACTCATATGCTACAAATAGCAAATTGCCGCCCTCATTAGCCTCTTGTTTTTGTGATGTTACCCTTGGGATCTTGAGAGTTCACGTTGATTCTACGGAGGCTGATTGAATGCCAGATGTGGATTAATAATACCAAAAGGACATGTACCCAGTCTGGGTGTCGTACATGACGTAGCGCATGGCTGTATATCAATGAATAAGAGAGACACAAATGGAAAAAGAAAACCCATGCCAACTGAAGAGTGCAAGCCCTGTGAGCGCGAGTTCGCTGGAGGATGCTGGATTCAGCTAAGGAAATTCTCTAGAGTGTGTGGAAATAAAGTCCAGCCTCGCCTTGAGCACGCGACGAGGAGGGAGGGATGATGAGGGAGAAGTGGTAAGCACAAGGAATGGACACGAGCACGAAGGGTTGGGGGAAGGTCACTGCTGTGACGCGGTACGCGGGGCAAAACAGCTGTCCGGAATGCCGGTAACAAGATACGCGTCGGCGCTTGTTCACTGTTTGTTTCTCTTTGCTGTTCTTCTATCCCCGTACAGTAATTACTCGCACTACATATGTAGTAGTAATAAATCGAATGTGTATTTTACTGGAGTAATTCACTCAAGTTTGCTTAGCACTAACAAGATGTAGGTCCGACGCCCAGAGACGATGGCATTAAAATCAGTATCGAAATAGATAGTACGTGACCGTATAATGAAAAAAAAATTGTCAAATTCTTCACACTTAGCTTATAATTAGCTATCGACTACAGTCACCTCGACCGGTATCATTCTATCATTAGTTACATGGAGATTGCGCTGCTTGGTGGGAAAGAAGATCAAGTATATGTGAACTCCTGAACTCGGCATGTTGTTCATCTCGAATTTCTACAATTGGGCGACTGATCTGCTTACATAGTAGGGGGCATATTTCACGCTTGGTTTTCAACTCATTATTAGTTCGATTGACGTGATTTGCAACTGATTCGGATGAAGCGACGTTTGAAGCTCCCTTTTTCTCGTCATCGTTATCTTGGACAAATAATTCGCAAGTGTGGTGCTTCAAATTCTTTCGTGATGTCCGACGGATGTTACTCTACAGCGTCATTTGATCACACAAACTCATGATTGCGTCGTTTCCTGCCATCTAATCTGCAATCTTCGCCACAGAAGCACGCCACATGAGACAACTGACACATGTTCCCCATGTCAGAACACTTCTATTGGCATCGACGGTCATTCTTTCCTTTTCAAACCTATGGAGTAGTAAGTCCATTTTGGTCAATGATTCATGGTCATGAATTGCCTCGTGCCGTATCTGCTTGCGGGTGCCGATCGGTTGTGCACCCTTGAACAGCCCTTTGCCGAAGATAGTCGCTAACTCTGCCCCGGTAATTCTTCAAGATTCCTCAAAGCTTTGTCTTCCCCTTCTACCTTGTAACTTAATCATGCCATTCACGCTAGATCGTCTTCTACGCGAAGGCATGGAAATACAACCAGATTGGTACTAATAAGATACTGGTACATAGGTATGTCTATAGAGCACCTGAATGCAGTGCCTGATCAAATCTTAGAGCAGCTGCTGTCTATCAACAGAGGGGATGAATGTTCTCGAAATTTGCACACGAAACCCAGACTCTCGCGATCTACCGGCACATATGTAGGCGCATCTTGATCAGGGTTTTCAAAGATACTTTTAAGGTAAGGATTGGCTGATTAAGTTCTGACTGAGAGGATAACAGGTTCCTTTTCAACCGCACTCCGGACTCAATCCGGAATTATCCTCCCAGGTCGAGTGAGTCCTAAGCTCGGACCAGAGGCAAGCGGGTGTATTCCCACCTTGGTTAACGTCGTCGGGCCGCCACGAACGGAACAATCAGTCAAAGCCATCCACAAACTGAGTCCTCTGACGTATCACGAGCGCCGGCACATGGTGCCAAACGAGATGGCGTTGAAATGAAGAGGTATAGTAAAATCCAGCAACTTCACACTGCAGGGTCAATATCGTTACTATACCGTTGCAGATCGTCTTCCATATGGGCAGCCCAGCATTGAATTATTCAACGAATTCTGATGCAAGTGGCTGCCAGCGCCAAGTCAAAGGGTCCGCCGAGTTGTGACGCACCTTCGCCCATCAGCGAACACCCACAACTCCATGGCGCAATACGTGCACCCACGGTACGCTCTTCAAATAATACGGTTTACATTGCTAAATCTTTTTCCTCATATCAGCCTCCCACGCCTTGACGTTATCGTACTGAATGGCAGAGGCACAGCGTCAAGGGGTAGTAAGACTCTTGAAAATTGTGCATGCAAGGCCACGCGGAAGGACATATGAGATCACTGCCTTTCGCACTGATTGAAGCCAAGAAAGGTATGGGACCCGAGAGCCTGTGAACTGGTAGCATGTCGACGTCACATTCCTCCATCTGGATAGCCTACCTACGCCGGGTCCGCACCGACCCATGACCAGTATTGGCCACATGGGCGCGGATCGAGGACCGAAATTTACTGAGCAGAGAGTTAACGCACTGACGGAGCAGGCATGTTTCGCATTTCGTGACAGGTTTCCAGGCCGACAATGTCTGCCGTAAACTTCGGCTGTGCTTAAAAGGTACGTATGGTTATTTTGATTTTTGGATCCTGACAGAGTACATCCAAACCAGAAGCGCAGCGGCGTGCCGTCATCCTTCTAAAAAAATGTTTGACACGTCCAAGAAAGTGCCTCAGCCGTGCATATCCTGCTGAAAGTGGATGACATCTTCGACGATCCCACGTAAGGAGTCGTGGAATCACGCCCCTTTGGCCATGGCCAAGACGGGAGCAGAGAGTAAAATATGAATACTAATTATCCCCAGGGAATAGGTTTTATGGAAACAATAACCCTAAGTCCACGCGCATCGGATGGCAGTCGTGCAGTCAGGGAGTGAAATATAGTGGGACGAGTTATCAGATCTAATAGATGCAGATGGCGATTTTTGCACATGCAAGGTCTGGAGGATGAGGATGTTAGCATGACAAGAGAACTTTCGCCGGAGTAGCCCTTTGCTAGTGATGAAACCGGCGCCACCAGATGGACACCACGATCCGACAAAGCACCCTTTTCTGTAGATGAAGAACTGGCACTATACCGTTCTCGACCGCTCTATCGAGTGTATTACTTGCCGCGCAAAGTGAAGTGTCTCAGTGGGTTGTTGCGGCACAAAAAGTGATCAGCGAGCTCACGTGGACCTACATACGATCTTGCAATGTCAGATCATATACATGAGTGACGACAGGACCACTGTGACTCGGCTCATTCCAAGCCCATGTCATGCCCATGTCATGTCGGTACAACTTTAGTTGAAAGTTTTGTTCCAGCCGCATTAGCGCCTGCTCACGCGTTTCAACAATTACAGACGGCGATTACGAGTTGTGACACGGACGGAAAAACCAACGATCCAACCGATCATGCCCGGACCTAACTTGTGGCCAAAACGCGAATTCTGGCCTGTACCTGCCCACGCCCATCTAGGAGATCATCGTTTAGATCTTATACCGCATTCTGCGCCTTCTAAATCGGCCTTCATGCATCCTTTTTAATCTTTCCGTACAGGAACAGTCCACTTCCCAAAATGTATATAACGTGGCTGGATTACGGTGAAGTACACACTTCAACGCTCTCTGAATCCTTCCACCTTATTCCTTTGCCATGATATGGTTCCAGGTTTTCCAAGATGGTCCGGAGTACGAGGCGCGGAAACAGAAGGGAACATTTACACCCCCTAATCTATCTCTGAAGGATCTACGCGACGCTGTCCCACCGAACCTCTTTGAAAGGTCGACTGGCAAGAGCCTTTACTATGTAATGCGGCATTTGGCCTTCACCTACGCCTTCTATTATATCGCGATCAGAATTGACGACATTGCGGGACTAGTAACCAATATTCCCACCGCGCAATACCTGGTACGACAGGCGCTATGGATGCTCTACTGGGGTTGGCAAGGTATCGCGCTTGCAGGCATCTGGGCTCTTGGTAAGTTGACATCGTAGTGGGTCAGGCGGAACTCTAACCATAATTACGCTTAGGACACGAGGTACAGACGACTGTGCCCCCACACCAAATTGTTCATTCACTCGAATATACAGGCCGGCCATGGGGCTCTCTCGCCATATCCCTGGGTGAATACGGTGATTGGTATCCTTCTCCATACATCGGTCTTAACACCATACTACGCATGGCGCGCAACTCACAATTCCCACCACGTACGTTAACGAAAAGCCTATCTGGATACAATAAACCCTCATTGACACCGCCATTTCAGAAATCGACAAACAACATTGAACGCGATGAGACGTTTGTCCCGCTCACTCGAACGGACTTCAAGCTGCCCGACGGAAAGGTTGCTGTGAGGATGGACTATGCCGATGTCCTCGAAGAAACTCCTGCCTTCACGCTCTTCAAGATGTTCATCCGCCAATTCTTGTAAGTGCCACATCGGGTTACTCCATCATGATTTGGCCGGATGCTCATCAATTATCTGCCAGTGGCTTTCAATTGTACCTCATGTAAGAAGCACTCAACAAATATGACTATGATATCTCAATCGTTACTATTTTTAATTAGACACAACCGCAAGGGAAATCCAAGATATCCAGCTGGAACCAGCGTGAGTTCCTCTCCAAGGACGATCATCATCTGATTTAAACACGTACTGTCATAGCATTACAATCCCTCGTCGAAGCTATTTAGGCCAGAACAACGTACGTCAAAATTAGCACTGCGTCGTTCACATTGATCATGCGCCTTCTAGGCCATTCGATAATCGTCTCCAATATCGCCATAGGATACATGATCGCTCTCCTTGCAACCTATATTTATAGAACAAGTTGGACCAACGCTTGCTATCATTATTTTATTCCCTGGCTGGTAAGTAGGTGATCGCGTCCCAATCGCGTCAACTAACTTCCAATTTTAGGTCGCGCACAACTGGTAAGCTACTTGGAATGATGGTTGCTGGTCTATCAGACATTCCTTCTCACCGTCCACAAATCCTGACAGGATCGTTATGTTTACCTATTTGCAACATAGTGACCCAACAATCCCATACTATCGCAAGGTAGGCCTCGGAATTGTGCAGGAGAGGGTAGTTGAACTTATACAATTATCTCAGGACCAGTGGACTTTTGCCCGTGGAGCCCTAGCCACGGTAGACCGCCCATTATTTGGATGGGTCGGACGTTTTTTCTTACACAACGTAAGCCCGTGATTTTGCGATTTCACATATCCTCTGATCGTTCGTTTGCCTCTCAACTAGATAAGTTCAGACCATCTTGCCCACCATTTTTTCGCAACAGTACCATTCTGTATGGGTATTCCATACTTCTATTCAATTGTTTCTCTAATACTATTCTCAAATAGACAATCTTCCTCAAGTCACAGAAGCAATCAAGCCCGTTCTCGGCGATTACTACAACTATGATTCAACTGTAGGCCTTTCAAATTCTCTTGTGGCAGGTGAAAATTTAATACCTCGATAGCCTGCCCTCTATGCACTGTGGCGATCATTTACTCAGTGTACTTTTGTCGAGAGCGAGGGCGACATCCTCTTTTTCAAAAATCAATACGGCGAAGCGGTAATGGAACCTTCCTTATGAGGGATCTTAATGAATATCCCCTTTTTTGATTCGTCAGATGTCCATGAGCGGTGTTTCTATGTAACACATGGGCTCTTATCTACATAACGAAGCTGTAATAGTATACCAGGCCTGCAATTGTAGCGTATCTACCCCATTTATGACTGGACCTGTCCATTAACGGAAGTTTCTCATCTGGTAACCGGTCTTGTATGGTGGTAGGGTGTGTTCAATGTCGGATCCATCAACAATATCTCCTCATCGGCCCCAACATCCACTCTAAATAATTTTGAGCATTCGGTATGGATCTAATCTGACACATGCTTCTTGAGGAATAGAGTTCAATGAATGAGTAAACGAGATGGGGTACAACCGTGCTCAAAAGACTAGTCGAATGTGCAACCTCCTTATTTAAATGGCGCCAAAGGGGTGAAATCGCCATCATATCTTCAGCGTCAAAGGATCCGAAAATTTGGTACGAATAGACCAGTCCTTCGTCCAATACCTCATTCTCCTTACCACCATCGTACCACTTCACGGTTCCAGGAGTGCGTACAATGCTCCCCAGCGGCTAGGATGTGCAAAAACTACGCGACGCCAGCGTCACTTTCCCACAGGATCCTGAGCCGTATAGTGCGCTCAACCATGATCCAGGGGGCACTGACATCGCAGAGTCATGAGTGAAAGACCCCCAACGTAGGATGGAGAGAGATTGTAGAGGGTGCTACGGATGGTCCAGCCTCCGAGAATCGAGATCGAGTAAAGAGGTGCTTCAAGGAAAGATGTAATTTACCACTGGTTTTGGTTGCTGAGGTGCAAAAGGGAACTAGGAAACGGATACCACAAAGAGCTTACGCGTTATGTGTCGATATTCGAATCTTTGCCATGTAATATGTACATCGATGGAGGCGTGGCGCGTGGGTAATACAAGAAAAAAACTGTGAAATCTTCCATCGATAGGGCTAAACTGTCACAACCAGAACTTTATCAGCTTCTAGGGACATTCACCAGTGAGCACTCGTCGCTATGTATCACCCGATAGTTCCGATAGTTCTTACCGTAGTGTGAATAGGCGCCCGCGTCGTCTTGAGACTGACGGCATCAAATTGGATGGGCGTAGATCACCAATATGGTATGCTATTTCAGTTTTGAAAGCTTTCGTATTCAGCACTGAACCCTCCTCCACCGATCTTGGAAGAACATTGACTTCGAAGCGATATATACACCGTGCATGTTTGCATGACACGGCCCATGATTATTCTGATTTGCTTGCTGGTCAAGAAACTTTTCCAGCGAACCGGTGGGAACATACCGAGAAAGTAGCAACACCATTCTTACCCTTTCACTGTACATGCGGGGACTTCTTCTTGCAGTTCCTTGACTTGTCCTGACAATTTCAGCTGCCTTTAACGCGCCAGGGATAAGCCTTCAATTTGACTTCTGCGCTACTGCGAATGCTATTTACTCCATATCAAACCGCTGTTCCACCTTACCCTGGTCAGGAAGAACAGGGTGTCCAAAAAACGGGTAGATTCAAGCTGGCAACGGCCGAAGGGATAATAAAACGAGGCAAAGATTCAGCATTGATATCAGAAGGGAGAAAGTTCCCATCCCATTGTAGTGGCCATCACGCGTTCCGGAAGAGTTGCGCAGTCCACCTTATTCTATTCGAGGCATTGATGAACAAAAGACAATAAATTGAATTGATAATATACCGCACCTGGAGGAGGAAAGTAGAAGAGCCTGTAACCCCGAAGGCATAACAATTGAGATAGTTGAGGTTTGAATACCCCTTTAGCCTTGATGGCTTCAGGTTGAGCATATAGACATCCCCGGGTACCCTGGTCTAATTTACACGAGTGATAACGTTGGTGAGCGGTCGCGGGTGGCCTTGACAGCAGTATCAGTCGTGATGTCATAGTATCCGGGGCATTGCGAGAGCCTCAGTAACACTCATATCCACCATGACAGAATGTCCTGGATGTCTCTGGATTGGAGCTGATTCTCGTTTATATGGCCATGTATCAGGAGGAGGACCATTTGCGTGTTAGTCGCGAAGTTCGCATTTCAAGAAAAAATGGCCTCAGCGATTGGTAGCAATGCCAGGCGGCAACAGAAAGCATCGCTGGTGGAACATGAATAGCCGTTTCGGCCCGTCTGACAGCGGGAATAAAATCCCGTGTCGTCTCAGTGAACTGTAATCATGGCTAGAAAATCACTAAATCAGACAGTATTTCACCACCATAATAATTTGAGCGCGGCAGCGGCGTAGCAGTCTCCATTCTTAGAATGAAGGACCCACGGCTGTCCAGTTTCTACTCGAGGTTGACATCAAGCATCGGGCCTCGAGGTTGAGAGGCTATGGGTCCTGTCCTAGTCCCCCCTAAAAGTCAGACAAGAAGTGCGCCTGCATTTTTTGTGAATTGGTCGGTACCCACGCCGCCTCATTACCAGGGTCTCTTCTGTCTTCCCTGCGCGTTGTCGCAGTATCCACTGAACACTCAGGAGAACCCTTCGTGATCAAAAACCCGTTCCGCGTAGCGTTAGTACTCCTGCAGACAAGGTCAACTTTTCCATCAGAAAACGCCATTGAATCTTGATGAAAGGGGAGTAAGAGTTATTACTCATCTTTGTGTTCATGCTCTCGCGTGCTCCGGTTATCTTGATTTGGAGAGAATGTAGCTGTATCTACACCGCTCCACATAGTCGGCAACTAGCAGAAACGCGCTAGGCATCTCACTGACTGAACCTTGGATGCTTGGGCCCGTGCTCAACGGCCCCAATGCTGTGCTTCGGGGCAGCCAGGACGAGAATTGCGCTTCTGATATCTCCTCTAACCTAGGCAAACCCAGCCCTGTGAATTCTAAAACCGGAATTTTCGTACTCGGGACGTGGCGGCGTGTCGTTAGTTTCAAGAGAAGACAAGGAGAAGCGCGCAGACAAGGTTCATTAGATCCTTTATCGCATTGCTCAACCTAGAACCGGAACCAGTGGTGCTCATGCGGCAGGGCAGACGTATTCCCTACTTCCTGGGAACCTTGGCTGAGCGGGCATGGGTTTGGGTTTGGCATCGTTATGTTTCCGTGGACAAGGAACCGCGGAGGACACATGCGACATTGATAGTGCGGGATGAGAGGGGTGGGGGGTTGGAAGGAAGAGGAAGAGGAAGTAGAGGAGGGGGTGTCGATAATTTCTTTAAGTCCTACGTCTATGTTGATTTTGAGTTACTGATACTCAAGTACCATCGCCAGCGTCGGAGCCTGTTTGCGAAATCTCACAACCTCATCTGCAGTGCATCTAAGTCGTGTCGCGCACGCCGTGTCCTGCAGTGTTGCGTTGGGTCGTGTCGTGGTTTACGAGTCGTTTACTGAGCATATTCCAAGTGATTGCATGATTGCGTGTCATGCTTCCTCCGTCCGAGAACGCGTCGCGGTCACGCTTTTCTGGTGACGGCGGCTCGGACAAGTCTCCGAGTCCCGACGAACGACAACCTCTTTGAAGTAAGTTATGAAAACGTTCTGTCTTTACTAAGACTTACATAGATTATTCAACCTTACAGCTGGGTCTTTATAAGGCCCTGTGAAATTTCACCGGACTTACGCACCTTATAATGAATTGTGGACATTGTGATCCTTATAAGGCCTTACAGACATTCCCGAATTTGCTAATGTCGCACGACAACTTTCTTCTTGCACCACGAGACTTCGACTACACTTCAACCTTATGTGCCGTTCCTCCACTTGTCTGTAAGTCCATGAGGCTGGTTATAGGTTACTGTACTGTACTGATAATATCACCAGCCTCAGAGACGAGTCTGGGTTGCGATATGGACCCAGTGAGTCTCTAGATTAAACAGTAAGCCACTTGTTTCACGTCATGCCGTGCCGTAAATTGTAGGAGGCATAACCACAGCCCATGTTCGTGTCGTAGTTGGCATAGAAAGATTTTTGTCATTTGAAACGATCGTGATAAGATTTAGAACTTGGAAGGAACGGAAATTGCCGTCTTCTACAGCGGACCATACACGCAGGTTCGGAATCAGTGTCTACTTAGTCTACAGAGAGCGGGCGTAGCTGCTCATACCAACAAATAGCAAGAAAAGGAACGAAACATTTGGCATTCATGCTGAGAGTAGAGCAATATCGGGATAGGGCGTTGTATTGTCGTCGTAGGCGGATATACTAACAAGTTGATGTTCCCCCTGCGCCAAGATTTGCAGCGATAGTACTGTGTTGTGTATTTCAAGCATTGAAAATGGCCCTCGTATGAGTGCAGTAGTCAAGAGAGGATATAGATACTATTCGTTAACTTCAGTATGGTGATCATAACGTCCACCCATCACAACATCACTTACAGATACGTTTGTGTGAATTCCTGAAAATACTTGGTAAACAAGAAATCCAGTAATAGATGCAGGAAGTGCAATTCGCATCATAGCAACTGTTATCTGAGGGCTGACATTATGAACTGTTGCATGCGCGGAGATCGTAGTCACCTGTAGGACACCATAAATAGCTCCTGATTCCACCAGGAGTAACAATATGCGCCATGTACCAAAAATTTGTTTCCCGTTCACATTCCTCTTCACAATTTTCAAATGCTGCCTAGGTAATGGTCTAATATTAGTCTTTTCAAGGGCTTGTCTGCGAGGAGATGTGTTACTCGCCATAAAATCCATCCAATGAAAGATGTAGAAACAAGATTAGTCCCAGCAGGAAACCAGGATGCGAGTCCGGCCACTATATTGGTTCCCGTATCCGAAGCAGCATCTTGAAGTATATCAATGGGATTTGCAGATATGATACACAAGTAGGATAATGTTACTCCTGAAGCCAGCCATAAGGTTAAATGACTGACCGGAAGATGGCCAGCAAAGTGAAACATACCAAAGGACGAAATACAGAGCATGATTGAAAGGTATAACACCCATCGTCGTCTACCGAAAAGGGACCAAGCTCGCCACATGATGAACATGTCGTTGATCGTAGGCTGAAGTGAGCAAAAGACACAATTTGAGTAAATTTATTTATGGGGAAATTTTCTTGAGCTCACCTGCATGAGCTGCAGCCAATTCTCGCATGTACTAAGCCGCAGACTGACTTCCTGTATATATTCCATACGATTGTCGAGAAATGGGTGACCGCTGCCCAAAGCACTGTAAAGAAGGCTGCCCTCCCAAATAACCATGGCCTCGGTCATAGCAAAAGTGACAAAACCAAGAATACTGATGTACAACATTGCACGGGCAGAAAGATTACATTCCTTTCGGCTGATAATCTCTGTCAATCGCCACCTATACACGTTGGAAAGTGTACATATACCTGATGAGATAACAAAGCATGACGGTGGACATGGGCGCCAAGATCCCTGGATGATCGACCAGTGAGGTCCTTGAGCCTTTTCAGAAGTAGGTGGCATACATACCATATAACAGATTGGGACATATTTGGAGTATTATATCTTCAAAAATTGCTCTTCCCATGTCTTGGATGAGAGCTCGCTCCTCAGGTGTCATAGCAATTCGAGTGGTAAAGATGATGGGGAATACTGATAGACGATCTGGTTCAAAGCTCTTGTCATTATAAAGAAAGAAAAGCGCGCACCATATATACATCCTAATGTCTCAATTCCAGAGGAACAGAGCCATCCTTACCAAATCTTGAGATCACACAAGTGTAACAAGGACGAGTGGTGGGTGTAAAACAAAAATAGCCAATCTGCTGAATATGTGTAAGTGATTTAATATTTTATTGGTTCATCATCCACGCAGTCTCTATTGCGCCAAGGAAAAGGTGAGAGAGAGAAGCAATCCATACATATAGTCAAGTTGACGGCGCAATAACTTGATGGTCTGTATCTCCAGTGGTAGATTGTAGTTATGCCGACTCTATGGGAGAAAACTAGAAGTAAATATCAACAATGACAGCGATGGCAACGGCAAACTATTGAAAAGGAGGACCACTTGATTTCTGAAACATGGGCTCTGTTGACCGTGATGAAAGTTTTCGACCACAGATCACCCTCGGCCCTTACATCGCAACCTAATATGCAATCCGGAATCTGATGTAAGACACGGATTGACGGTACCGTAGGTGGACGGCAATTTGATAGTAGTAAACCGACAACAAAGAGGGGTGTCGCTGATGTTTCAAAGGCACTTCATGGTGATGTGTTGGGTCAGGATATATGTGAAAAGAAGGGAGAATGCACCGTACTGACCTGCAAGACACAGTACTTGAAAAGCAGAGTCAAATGGTATTGGTCGATACAAATAAGTGCAGAACGCGGTCATAGAGAAGTACAATTTTCTTCTTAAGAGAGAAATAGAGTCCAGGATGAATGCATATTTGCAACGCCATTGACGCCCCTGGACCCTGAGCGTGCTCCGAGCATGAGCACCAAAAAGGATTGCGGGGAACAGATAGCTGACGAAAGGCAAAGGGAGAGTAACAGCCGTGGTCGGTTATTCAGCATTGTGGGCAGCTCCAGTGGACGTCCGTGGCTGCGATAATTGCATGCGGGCTCAGAGTCAGATCTGGACACATGGTCGGAAATTCTCTTTATAGGCCTTAGGACCAGCGCAAACTTGTTATGTTTGTTTGGCTTACTTGACTCTACCTTTTCTTTCACTCGTCCTCTATATTCAGCGTACAATTCACATTGAACCTTCGTAGGGTGGTTGGAACCAAGTTTCAACAAACGTGCGACTTAAATGCGGTCAGAAGCACTCGGTTCGTCTAAAGGTCTCTTGGATTATGGCAAGAATTTGACTGTTATTAGGCTCTGATAGTAAGATGAGCTTTTTCGATACCCGAAATGTGGTATGTTCTTCTCGTTATATTCTTCAACTTGGGAAAAGTTGTCTTATCCAATCTTCACTTGTAGCCATGGCCCCCCTGCCTCCCTTGACTCGTTTGAGGTCCGAACTTGTTGAGCTCAAAGACGGCTTGGTTCAAGAGCTCTCTCCAGGATCCACAGGCCTCCCAAGGCATAGATTATGGCTTGGTTGGTCGCTGTTAATACAGCTGTCTACGAGATGTCACACTTGAGTTTATTTTTCCGGTTCGTGTGCAGCCTTGGTCTTTGTCTTTTACACACTCGTTTTAACGATGATACACTTAAGACAGTAATCCTGGACTATAAAATGATACCTTGCATAGGCCCAATCATCCCCCGTTCGAAGGTCCGTCTCTACCGGTAACATTCAACGGCAACGCAGCATCCTCCCAAGGCGAAATCCGGTGTCCCTGTGAGTATAATGCTGCGACTACCGTCATAATGAAGATCTCACATTTACTCCTCTCTGTAGGCGTAACGGCACCTCACAACATGTTGGAGTACACACTCTCATAATACATCGACGGGCCCTCTCTCCCTCATTATCTTCAACACCGCTACACACGTCGAATTTAAACTTGCCGTCGATGCCCAAGTAGTCCACGGCAGAAAATCCAACCTTCCGTAACGAAGCGAAGGTTTATGCCGAGTAATCGAGGCAATGGCATTAGGAGCTTTGCATCTGGGTTCATGAACACAGTGGATGAAGGTGGATTAATAGCTGAGGACTGGGAGATGAGGGATGTGAAGGCATTTATCTTATGGGAAGTAAGTGCAATCAGAAAGCTCCCATTGTCCTTCAGAACTCACCTTTCTTTATCAAGTAGCCTCGCTAGCGACCATTATTCCACCGGACATCCACAATCGAGCAACAAAACAATAATTTCCGTATTCTTCAAGCCCATCACTCTCAAATCCCTCGTACCACACCACCCACGAATCACGACGAGACTATGTCCAAACACCCCACATACCTCATACTTCACATTTCTCACGCACGCACTCACGATGGCTCAGCGACAGGACCGTTGGGCCTAGCCTCCGGCTCAGGACTCGTACAGACTGGGGTCTTATCTCCACCCATGGCCATGGTGTTTTACCACGTCCACCTTAGACTTCCTCTTGTCGTCTTCCACCCACTTCCACCTTAGACCAATACACACACCGTCTCCGCACGAACGCGCCCAAAATACCTGAGACGGATAGTCCAACGTAATATGTAATGCAACCCAACCGTGAATATCTAAAGCTGGGAAACAGTGTTATTATATAGTCGTATTCATCCCCAGCGCCTTCCAAAGGCGAGCTTCTTCCAAAACCTCCCAAGACCACCACGTGTCTCCTTTCCTGGCCGATCTACCGCTTCCAATCCAGGAACTGTCTTCGGAGACAGCTCCCTGGGTATATGATCTAAAGAACATTCCTTTGTCTCACCTATGAGACTGTAGGGGTCGAAGGATTCGCTTGAATGGATAGATGTCGAGCTTGTATACCGCACAATTCCATGTTGTATGGCGAAATCCCCCCATTTCGCCTTCACATCTTCCGAGTCTAGAACGTCCTCTCCAACCACTGGAATGACCTCCAAACTCAACGATTCCGTGACACCCCCACTAGAAGATGACGATGCTTTCAAAGACAAGGTAGCACTACCCAGGGATTCCGATTCCGTGCTTGTTCTTTCGCGTGTCATTTTCTGGCGTTGGACTTTCTTCTTTTGCACGGCAACTTGAACCTGCTTATACTCCCGTGCTGGTATCGGAAGAACAACGTTCGAGGCATTAATGCCTCGCCTCGAGAAACGCGGAATGGTTGCATGCGAATTTGCGGCCATCCAACGATCGAAGCCTGATTTCAATGTTGGAGGCTGTGCCGATGCCTGGCGATCTGGATAGGGTCTCGACGGCGGGGCCGTGGAGGTAGGAAGCTGGTCTCGCGAGCTAAAGCCCGCCGTTGAACGCGTGTCTCTGCCAGCGAGGAGTGTGGGCGGTGATGATAGCCTGTGCCGCTTATGAAAAGCAGGAGGCGACTCCTGGAGGTATGCCGATCCACGTATAGGCTCCACCGGCGGACCAGAAGGAGAAAACTCATAGTTGTACGTTTTGTGGAAGGATGAGCGCGTAGTTGACCGCGATGCCGATGGCATACTTGTGATTGTCACTGGACTGGGATGATGGCCACTTGGTGACGATCCTGCGAAGCGTACAAGCCTCTTAGAATTTGACAGTGCTTTGGGACTTGGAGTTGAAACGGAACGACCAAGAGTTATCGAGGTGGGAGGTGGTTTTATGGTTGCCTCCTCTTGGACTACAGGCACGGCCGAGTGCGATATAGAAGGGCCTGGTAGGGGGAAATAGAGCGGCGGGCGTCGTTCGTCAAGGCTACATCGTTTCTTCGCCTTGGTCATTACAGGCATAAGCTCTGGGTTGGAAGTATCGTACGCCAAATTGTTACTGGGCCTTTGCCATTGACCCAAAGATTTACGTCGAACGTTGAACTATAAGGTTGAGTCTCCTTTGCTAATGCCACGATGACTTAGATTCTTACATTTACGACATCTGCAGGAGCATCCATTCTCGCCCCAAGGCGAAGAGCGGTGGAATCCCTTTTGGCAAAGACACAGACGAAAAACGATAACCGCCAGGGCCCCAGGCTTTATATCGTTCCCAACGGCTGAAGCGGAAAGGCCGTCAGGCATACAGGAAGCCTTCAAAGCATGCTTGCGATTGTCCTGGAAGACCGGCATGCCGTACTAAAAACGCGAACACGGTGTCACATTGCAGTAAATCTGGATATCATGTGACTACATCGTCTCTAAATCCGCTCGTAGAAGTCAATGATTATGACGTTCATGATTGGAAATACTGCGACATTGACAAGTCCTTAAATTGACGAACAACGTCGATCGCGATGTATTGTTCGTTCCGCTCCCTTTTAGTTGCCCATGGCCAATGGCAAGGTCGTTGTGAGGATGGACTCAATGCCCTCGAAGCTGCTTTCACGCTCCAGGATGTTAATCCGCCAATTCTTGTAAGTGCCTCATGTAAGTGCCTCATGTACACCGCATGTATGCAACTATTCCTCATCAATCATCTGCCAGTGGCTTTCAATTGTACCTTCGACAAATATACTACACCATCCGAATCATCGCTATTTTAGACACAATCGCAAGGGAAAACCGAAGTTTCCACCTGGAACTGGCGTGAGTTTATTTTAGGGACGATTCACATCATACATAAACCGTCTTTGAAGATATTTAGGCCAGTGCAAGAGTCTTCAATTTTGCCGTAGGATTCAATTGATTTCGAAAACAACTTGGTCCAACGCTATATTCAAGTGAGCATAAAGATCGCGCATAACTGGTGACCAAATGTGGCTGGCGGGTCTACCAAG
Source organism: Tephrocybe sp. 10521TJB (assembly GCA_018221635.1). Classification (NCBI taxonomy): domain Eukaryota; kingdom Fungi; phylum Basidiomycota; class Agaricomycetes; order Agaricales; family Lyophyllaceae; genus Tephrocybe; species Tephrocybe sp. 10521TJB. The sequence goes on along the minus strand of JABAJS010000108.1, from coordinate 10,946 downwards.
TAGCCAGACATGCCCTCTCACCGCTGTAACAGGATTGTTCATCTAATATTTGAAAAAGAGAACATCGCCCTCGCTCCCACTGAATGAAAAATTTCACTCGTTGTGAACAGCTCCGATTAGAGTAAAAACCCGCCTACACGAACATTTCCAAGTCCTACCACATAGATCTCTGGCCACTGTAATTCCGACTGACATCGGTTAGCTTCTCGCCAACTTTTTCACTGCGACAACACCATCTTTTTCTTGCTTCGATCGGGATTCGAGGGCCTCAATTGGCGAGTTTCTGAAACACACACTTATGTGCTCTTAAGCACTAAAGAAGCTGTAATCGCATGTATCTACGATTCTCCGGCGCTGTCGGGGATACATCCCCACTCCGTCCTCAGTCGAACTCGACGTTTCTAACACGACTTGTCGCGATGAAAGAAGTGATGCAAAACCCCCTGGCTTGGTCTTTCTTCTGTGATTATTGAAGTTCCTTGTAGCTCTTCTTGCATAAACCTATTCCAAAAGCAGTGTATCGCTAGCGCGCTAAGCTTTTGAGTAGCAAATGATGTATGTGGACAACTATATGCCCCAGCTGAACACGCCTCCGAAAGATGAGTTGCAATACACGCAGAACATTTCGAGAAGTCCAGAAAGCTTGTAAATTGGGGCTTATCATTTTGAACTATTTCCAGGGATGAAGATCGACAGCTGTTGAAAACCTGCAAACGAAGCCAGAGCAGAAAAGACGCGACGCGTTTGCCTTGGCGCGCCACGTGCGCGACGCAATTTCCGTTGCAATCGCGTGTAAACAGATGCAAATTCTTCAGTCTCGAGGAAACCATTGCCAAGTTCGTTTGCTATTCTTCGTCTTCGTTTTCAAAAGATACTATCTCTCCTTCTGGCCAGCAGCAAAACGCTTCCAATATTCACAATAACCGCTACCAAATATTAATAAGCTTTTTCCCTGGCCCAGATCCTGGAAGATGGTCCTGCGAGTACACTAGTCTCGATCCTTCCCTAGAAAACTTCCTGGAAAACGACTATGAGACTCCGATCAACGATCGTGACGGAATTGCTTGCGGATGTGCAGAGAATCATCTTCATTAGTTTTCCACAGTGACTTCCATTCCGGCGGACGAACCGATGAGCCTTGGGTGCTCCACCGACGCGAGCTAAAGGACCGTCTGAAGGATCCCTGTTGCCTTACTTATGTCGTCAAGTTAAGTACTCTAACTTTTTGACGTGTACAATTAAGATGCAAAGTTTTTACCTTCCGTTGTCAAGTGAATGTTCCACCATCTTCTTGACCTCTCGGAATATCTCATTGGACAATTTCAACAGAGCGTAAAAATGTACTGCTCATAATTGTATTAATCGCTTGTTAGTACGTTTTTACCTTCCAGTCTTCGTTGGTGACCTGTGAATTTCGTCAGTTCATTTCTGAGTGAACTGGTCTGCCTGAGATTACGAGTTGATCGATGATGCCAGCCCCATCAACTACATACATCTCTCATGGAGTTAGCTCTCCGCACAGCTCAACGTTTTCCCCTTGTCTTTGTACATCGGCAGGATTTATTCTGAGCGAGCTTTTTCAGGAACAAGCGAATGACTGACTTTATTTTCTGATGTAGGTATAACAAACAACAGGTGTATCAGGGCAGGTTGGCTTCGTCGAGCTCGTTTTGGACTGAAGCTTCTCGATCTCTGTATCAGATCTAAACCCTCGCTCATAGCAACATGCGCACCATTGTCGTCCCGCACCGATCCGCAGAAAATCCATTTCTGTCTTTCCCAGATTGTGACCACTGTGGAATCGCCTGATCAGTCTTCTCACGTGGAAAGTGATCGCTCGCTCGTGTTCGGCCACAAGCGTTCCGTCATTGAACCTCAGTTGAGCTATTACTAGCCATGCCTATATTACAAGGTTCCTTACAAGTGAGGCGACTCTAACTTTCCCCTCCTCATCCCATCATGTCCAGGTCCAACTCTGCGTCCGCTAGCGCCTCGATGTCAGCTCTTGTTACCGACAGTCATTCCCATACATCTCGCTCCTCCACATACCGACCACCCGGCAAAGCATGGATAGACCCCGCATCTCTGCCCAACTATGGAGACATCGCCACTATACGGGGAAACGCCCCAGACTATGTGAAGCAGCTCAACTCCAACACATTCTTCTCATACGGGGTCGGGGATGAGGACTGCTTCGGATATAAAGTCGGAAAGGGCGTTAAGTTCGTCGATGTGAATATCGACAGGAGACAAGAGAGGCAGGGTAGAATGGAAGCAACGACTATAGCAGAGGTCCAGGTATCTAAACGTGTGTTCCCCATCTGTTATTCTCCACAATGATAGGACCTCCGATCGCTAACGGCCGGCCGCTTTTAGACATGCTAAATGGTGCCGGCATGCTGCATGGCGGTTGTGTCGCATACCTCATTGACAAGTACGCCTTGGTCTTCTGCTACTGAGTGCTCCGCTAATGAACCGTGTGTGGACAGCTGTTGCAGTACTCCACTAGTCGTATTAGGTTTGCTTCAAAACGTTAACGGCGTGGGTGTGACCCAAGCGATGAACATCCTCTTCCACTCACCTGCTTCCCTGTATGGCTTTAGTTAGCCTTCATCTTCCTAACTCACATTCTTGCCGTCTAGTGGTACACGTCTAAGCATTATCAGCACATCAATATCTTTGGGTGGTCGGGTGATGACTTCTCGCTGCGAGGTTAGCTTTGACTTACTTCACAAGCTCGCACTTCTCACGTCTATTCTAATACTCAGGTGGTCGATAAAGACACAGGCCGAATCGTAGCCTCTGCATTCCTCAACAAAATGCAACCGGGTGCGCCTAAACTTTAGTCGCACAACACGAGATATAACTCATACCATATTATCAAAATGAATATGTACAACTACGCAATATATCCAATTCTCAGAGCCTGGGAAGCGAGCCTTCCTTGTCAGTTATAAATGAATTGAAGCTTCCTATGCCGTCCTTCCCTTCTTCCCAATCTTGGCGTTCTCGACAAACGTATCTCGTTTGCGTTACAAGGTCTTGACAACGTCAATGATGTCTCATCAGATACATATCAAACCATCCCTCGAGGCCTATCTTAAGGGAAATTTTGCTGACAAAATTAGCTGCGCTACTCCGCGCGATTTTAATCGCTACTTACACACATATATGTATGTGCGGATCTTACGGAGGATTTTTGTAGCTGATAGATTGTCAACCTCAGACGTCACCAGTCAGAACATCTAGGATCAGGTCAGAGGCAGGAAACCTACCCATGTCTCAACTGCTCCCGAAGGATTTGCCCTATGTTATTCGTCGACAACTCGTCATGCACACGCCACACCTCGCTTCGCATTCTCGGTGACCAGGCTACTTCAAGGAACGACAAAGTCGTCTTGTACATTTTGATGGAGAACCTGACAAACGCCTGTCCACGGAATAATAACCCTGACCAACGAACGCGAATGGCCATGACCGAGGCTTAGCGAGCGACAGATTGACCGCGGATACATCGCTAGCGGTAAGCGCAGTCGATAACCGATGTTTCTGTTGAAGAATAACCAACTTTCAGGCCCATTTGGATATTAACAATATGTCAGCAACACCAACCGAGCCTAGTCATGGACGGTGAATACATGTCAAGATGTCGCCGTCCACTATCACTGATCACGATCATGTAGCACATGGCGCCGCCTCCGCGACATACCGTGCGCAATCAGACCATACCACTGTCCCGTCCCCAGTGTGAGGGTGGGTGGATCTTGTGTTGTGATTGATAATTCTACCTCGAATTTCGGTGCATGTAAATATACAGGAAGCAGAAATGCCACTCACTAGTGTCAACTCTCGAGTGTTCTCACTTGCTTGCAGCAAGATGGAGCCGTCAACAGGGCCGTCAAGACAACGGGTTTAGAGAGGCTTTAAGGGAGGTGAAATCTTGAGAACTTCATTACAATAATCTGATACTTGTAAATATCAGTCCCAGAATAGTAATTCTAGCGCGATGTCTCTGAACCTGCGTAGAGGTCGGCGGTTGGACTTGACACATGCTACCGCCTGCCTCGTTTTTATCGTCCATTTGGTCTGTTCCGAGGACTGCCCGACCTTTGATACATGTCGAACCGGTTTGATGAAGTTGGTTTGCAACCAAGTTCGAAATGTGTACGAAATTCAATAATTGTTTCAACTACGTCGTGATAAGGTGAGTATTTTATGTTAGATACGTGGAGTGGCTATCAAGATCTGACCTGCTAATTGGCACGTTGTCTAAGGTCCTTGGCAACAGTGGTACCGCAGGTTTTTGCGAGGTGATCACATGGCTCGATACCAGTCCTCCTCCAGTACTACTACTACTTACAACACTTCCTTCTTCATCCGTCAACGCGTCGGTCACATTGCGCCTGATTCGATGTGGCGTCTCGCATGGGTAAATAAGATGAGAGCGAGAATAGAAGCGAAGAAGTATGGGTGTAGCTCGATGAGTTTGTGTTGTGATTTCGGGTTTATAATGAGCTATCACGCGGGTTGTTAGACCACTGGGGGCCAAACTCGCAAGGAGTTTGCTCTCTATACTATTAGACCTATATACTATATGTTTCTCTATATTCCGTGGCTCAGTCAGCCAATTGCGTCGGCGTCGGCATCGGGCCTATATTGCCGGATTACCAAATCGGGTAATACGCCAACATCATCAAATCTAAGACTTACTTCAAGGGTTGTGATGGCTTGTTTAAGTCTTGACCGTTACAATCAAACTGTCATACTCAAGGTCTACAACCTCGACATATATCCAAGACATATCTATGATTATTCGAGTGATCTCCCAAGCTTTGACTGATATGACTCATAGAATATCACAGGATCTGGCTCTGATAAAGACCGCGAACAACTTTCATGAGGTCAATCACCCTTGCAGGCAAGGTTACAGTGTCAGCCCGAAAACTCAAGTACTCCGAGTCACCACTCATTACCATACGCATTGCTAAAGCATAATCCTCTGGAACTCCAATCCATAGACGCTCTTCCTCACCTGTCGAGGGTTATGACCCCTGTAGAACGAAACATCATCCAGCTTGTGGGAGTGAATATATTTACCCAAATTATTCCATTCATTGCTGCTACTTTCCTTTTGACAGGTGCGTCCATTAGTAAATTACCTTGCTTTTTCGACTCTACAAACAACACCTCTCGATAGGGATCTTTATGCCAGTTCTTATCGTCGTTGTCAACTCTCGAATAAAGTACGTCGCGGCCACTCAGAACATTGAGATCCTCGTTAATCACTCAGATGGCCCTCAGGCTCCAGAGACGGTCTTCTGGCTCTACGGCAACCATAACCACAGTGTCGTTTAGTCTCTTAGCAATGACGGCGTTCGCAGCACTGCAAGTCATGATTGCAAATACGGTGTTCAAGTTTTTCGCCATTAGCACCACGCCACTTGCAAAACGGCTCCCCTTACAGAACACTGCACTCGAGCCATTTCATATTGCCAACGAGTGGCTGGTTTTTGTTCCCGTATGTTCTCACTGACTCAAGTATCGCAATCCTGAAAGGTGGAAGTTTCCAACAGCCAGTTATCAATGACGCATTCATTATATGGCGCGCATGGGCCATTTTTGGCGGGGAATCATGGGCCAAGTATCTTCCAATGACATTATGCACACTCTCCCTTGGTTTGTTACTCCTCGTTTGTCATATCATAGTTTCTGAATTCATGCATCGGACTCCGTCTGTACCAGGGCTGACACTGGGATCTCAAATCCTTATATCTCTCCCTGGCCAAATCTTCAAGCTCAGCTTGAGTGGCACTAGCGTTTACGTGATACTCACTCTCGGATGTCAGGGGTTGTCCTTGGTGACAAATGTTGTCGGTACATTCTACATTTCACGGACTCTCTGGTGAATTCCAAGCTCTTCCAGCATACATAGACTCTATACTAATATACTTGATAACTACAGGAATCATCTCAAATTCTTGCGTGGTACTTCTGACAAGAGATACAAACGGATTTTTGGAGCTTGGCGTATACTACTTATCCTGGTGGAAGCCGGAGTAGCTTACTTCGTTCTGCAAGTGAGTCTCAGCCCAAGCATATAATCCATACCCCAAATTCAACTACAAGACAGCTCTTGACGTTCCTTTCTGCATTTATATATCCCGACAACCTGTCTGGAAACATTGCCCTTGTTATGTTTACAACAATAAGCACTACTGTCTCCGTGAGTCTTATATTCATTGTTGATTCAAATGCTGAGCGATGTGAATAGCTTGCGTACCCGGCATTGACAATATCTCTCACATGCGGACCATTCTCAATTGCAGGGATACATGAATCGGTAATCTCTCTGCACGAAACAGAGCACCCATTCCCTGTATAATCTTTTCCGCGTGTGGAACGTCAATTATGGGCTTTATTGGAAAGCTTGCACGGGCCTGCCCACGAAGGTCGAGCAGATAAATTCTTTACATCGATATCGATAACATCAAAAAGGAAATGTCGCCGAAACTTCAGTGTCGTCCGATAAAACCTTCTATAATAAGACTGCAATGGACTCAGAGACTCGGAGTCGGAGTCTCTTTCGCCTTTATCAAAAGTCGTTTAAACAAGGGAGGCCCCTTGTTCCATTCCAGTTGTGTCCTTCTCCTTGGAGATCAGCTGTACATGTATTTGTCCTCTCATTCACTGCTCTGGACACCTGGGTGTGTCGACCTGCAAAAAAGCAAAAAAGCAAGGAAAAGCCGAACAGTGGTTTGCAAGTTTGCTGAAGAGAGTAACGTGTACTGGGAGAAGGAGCGTGAATTCAGATGACAGAATCATCTACGCGTCAAGGCTCATGATGATGCGACAAAGTTTCAACAAAGGGTGGATTAAGAGGCGGGCTATATTCACTGTCGGGGTTAGAGTTGACTGCCGAAGTTCAGAATCAAAGTACCCATGGAATGGAGTATAAGCAATAGCAATCCAAGGAAGGGCGAAAGAAATGGGGTGTTGAGATGAAAGATCATGAGAGTCGAGACTAGGCGATTAGGACAGTTGATCCCACAAATGTCAGTGACTAAACGCGTTTGCGACGGAAGATATAGCAAGCCTCCCATACATCTGGCATTCTAAATATTTATTGCCTGTCCATCGTGACCTCCGTCGGAAACTATTCATCATTTCCAAAGCCCGGTTTCAGTCTCCCGTACGCGTCGCAAGGCCCGAACGCCCAAGCATCACTATGGAGGTACCATAATCCATACTGGGCTAACCAAAGTATTGGCAACGGTAATGGTGGAAACCTGGTGGATCGTTAACACAAAATCTAGCGCAGCACACAGAACGCGAAAGCGTACTCCGGGGCCGTCTTTTTGTCATGAAGGACAAGACCGAGCGGCAGGACCGTAGTGAGTGATACCTCCTTCAGGATCCGCTTCCCAAGCGCAGCATCAAGGTCCTTTAAATCCTTGACCGTGAATGCTGCGCGCATCTTGCTCGACTCTATTGTTGGGATTTCCTAGACGTATCCACAATGAGAAACCGGACCATCAACATAAACCCGCCCAACGCACCTCTTGCAAATGATTCACCAACGCGTCCGCGAAACTGTCAAGCTTCTGGATCACAAGATCCCCCATGTACACCGACTCGCCTCTCATTACCTCTTTAATATACGTCTCCAGATCCTCAAGCCCCGTCTCAAACGTGTGGTGTTGGTCAATGTTGGCGCTCATTGTCTGCGCGCCAAGCTTCGATTCAAAGAAAGGGAATAGCAGTTCCTCCTCGATAGTATGGTGATGGTGGATCAGCGTGAGCTACAAACGTGGTCAGCACCAGGCAGTGTGCAATATCCAATATTTGATGCATACGAGAGAGTTACAGAAGAACGCGAAGGCCTTAACCTCCTTCGGTTGGATTTTCCTTGCCTGGGCGTAGACGGCATTGATCCCGCGTATGAACATGTTATGTGAGATCGACATCTCGCTGTCAGAGCCTCGCGTTAGGTGACCTTCACAAAAAGGGAGGCATTCAACCCTTACATCGCTTGTCTATCGAAGATATCAGTCCAGTTTCCTGGAGCCCGCTCTACGGCGTGTTCAGCTAGTTGAAACAAGGAAAATTGAGAGACATACCAAGTAAGGGAAACGGTGCGGGCATGATGATGGCGGCTGAAAGGAAGAATGTGGTTTGGTTGTTCGTACATCATCAGGACCTGGATTCATATGATGATGAACGTGTGGATGAGGATCAACCTGATGGTCGGCGGCTGTGCAACCATCAATTGTAAAACCTCTCTTCTGATTCGACAACGTGTACTCTGTTTTTTTAGTCCTCAGCGAATCAGCGCTGCAAGAATGATTGTTATTTCTGCGGATATTCTTTTCTACTCGTATAGCATTGATGTTTCACCCAAATTTCTAGCACTCGACGTTCAACTTGGTACTACTAATTCTGTAAGTCGAACCAATCTGTGAGATTTCGACCATTGACCGTTGGCTCCAGTGGATGGATACGCATTCTGCTATGCTTATATACATAGGACCTTGACACCTGTAGCCTCAATATTCAAACTAACATTCAAAGTATACAATGCAACATACATACACAAGTTTGAAGTACTCGACTGGTGAGTATTACGCATACGCGTATACCACAAGTTACAACTAACCAGCCCAAAGGTGACCACATAGCCAAGAACGGGTCAGAATTCGTTCTCCAACAGAGCAACAGTAGTATGCGATAAAGCATGCCCTCATATCTTCAAAGTCAAAGGATCCGAAAACCTTGTACGAATAGACCCCTTCCTCGATGCTTCCGCGCTTTTGCAATCATCCTCTTCCAAATCACACCACCTCACAGTTCCAGACACGCGCACCATGGCATCACGCGTGGGCTCATCAAAGTGTACGCGACGTTGGCGTCGCTTGCCCGCAGGATCCTCAACCATATCATCGCATTCAACCACTATCCCAGGGAGTGTCGATATCGCACATTCATGAACAAAAGAACCTTCATAGGTAGGATGTATAGAGATTGTGGAGGGTGCTAAAAAGGTTCCAGCTTCAATATCGAGCATTGAGTCGACAGGTGCTTCGAGGAAAGATAGATCGAGGGGCGCATGAGAAGTCGTTGTTGAGATTTTGAATTTACCACCGGTTTTAGTTGATGAACCTGATTTGAGGATTACAGAGGCATTAAGGTTTCTGTTTAGCAAAAGTAAATCAAGTAACTGGGAGGATATCGGAAAGCGAGACCTACGCATTGTTTGTCGATATGTCGAGCTTGGTGGGGTCTTTCCCATGAGCATTGTGTAAGGTCACACGAGTATTGATAGGAGCGTTGTGTGTGCGTAATAAAAGAGACGATGAAACTTGGAATTCTCCATCAATAGGGCTGTAGTCTGTCACAACCCAGGCCCTTTCAGCCTCGACGGACTACCATATTTATCATGAGTAAGCATTTAATATATGACGAGGGAAACGCACTGTAACATGGATGGGTGCCTGTGTTGTCTTGGAGGTAAAAGAGTCGAAATAGACCGAACCGCGAAGATCATCAACGTAATGAGCGAACCTGGTCATATCGGTTTCGAACCCTTTCAAGTTTAGCAGCGAACCCTCGCCTGCCGATTTGGGAAGAAAAACTATGACCTCGAACCGGTAGACAGAGCCGTGAAGATATATATGTGATGGTTCATGATGTTTCTGATAATAGGAGTGAGTAAACGGTCTAACTGACACATAAGGCATCGGAACGCGAACATACTGAGAAAATACCAAGACCATTTTCATCCTTTCCACGTGTCACAGCGCAGACACGGACGAGTTCCAGCAACTCTCTGATCTGCCCATTTTCCAGACGTTCTTTGACCTCCCAGGAGTAAGCCTTCACTTTGACTTCGACGTCGCTGCTCTTTCCCCCGAGTTGGATGCGGACAGAACCTCCAATCTCACCACGGGCCAGAAAGAAAATGGTGTCTGAAGAAATCGGCAGCTTAAAGCTAGCCTCGGCCAGAGGAAGATGATAAGGCGGTAAGGCCTTATCGGAAGGGACAGAATCGTTATTCCATTGTGCGCATTCGCCAAGAGTAACGTCACGGGGAATAGGCCATTCTACGCTTGACAATGAGGAGGGCGCCGGATTATTCTATTTCAGACCCTGATAAATAGGATGATGATAAGTTGGATGCTATAAGCACCTGTGTCACTAGAGTAACCCAAGGCCTCTTGAGAGAAACGAGAGACTGAAGGTAGAAGATGTAGAACACACAAAGGCTGCCGGAAATGCAGCCAAGCAAGATGCGAACCCCAGGCCATCGCTGGTTGAGTCGGCGGCTATTGAGATGGGGTCCCTCAGTGGTAATCACAGTCCTGTTATTTTCCGGAGACAGAAGCTCCTTTGCCAGATGAGGTTTTGTGATCATACTAACTCTTATATCGATATAGTATGAAGCACAGACGTTTAAAGCCAGCGGGTCGTAACCGGTCACCGGTCACCATCGACAATTGACGTCGAGGGAATTTGATCGGAGATTATCCAAGATGAAAAATGGTGGAAAAGTACGTACCTTGCGTATGCTTACTCATCGTATGTCCTCCGAGGCTTGCGCTCGTCAACGATGTTGATGAAGGGGATAGTGGTCGTTGAAGTTGTTGGAATATCGAGCACGCCACCAGAAATCACGCGGCCTTTCTCTTCTTCATTTCTTGTGGCACATATTATTGTTCTCTCCATTCCTCCGTTACACTACCTATTTATCATCCTTTGCCTCCATACTATTTCATTATATTCCTTTTTTGTATAACCATAATAGGTACAAGTTGTATTTATCATAGTGTAATGTGAATGCAGCCCTCGCGCGATTGCGAGGGTCCACTGCTATCTCGAGTGAGCGCGCTGACCCGCTCATTTTAACAGAAGTACAAGCATGCGCACATATACACTCGTCATCCTCTGAACCT
>JABAJS010000107.1:0-37850 GCA_018221635.1 Tephrocybe sp. 10521TJB | reverse complement strand
CCGGCCTCTCTGGGTGGGTGGGCCCTTTTTTTTTTTTTTTTTTTCGACTTTGCACTATCCTAACCCTAACCCTACGTAACAAATAATATTTGTCACATTGGACCGATTCAGCTATGACGTCGATGTCCTGGAATTTTGAAACACTCAGTGACTGAATTGAAATATGAAAACAACTTTCCGGAAAGCGCCCGAACACGCGATCGTTTTTATGTACGGCAAGTATTCAGTTGGTCGAGCGAGTGGTTTCATGAATGTAGAAATCCATTCTTGATGCTCACGAAAGCAAGGGTATGGTCACGAATTGGTCACGAAAACATGCTACAAGGGTATCTTTCTAAATACAACCTCATGGGACTATGTAAATGGAATGCGTTGAGTGTTGAATATATTATCTGGACTTCAAGGCGCCTGGAGGGTCTCATAAAAATATGCCTATGCGGTCGCACATGAATCATTCTACTCGTCTATACCGATTCGGTAGGAAAATCACAGTTGAAATGGACAGACGCAGTGGAGCTTTCATAACGAATACGATCCGCGCTCAGCCTACTGAGTCCTGCTGGTTATTGAACGGTTTCCACTTACGCCACTCTCTTTTGGTTGTACAAACTCATGCGTATGCGGGTGAGAACATAAAAGGATCACAGAGTCCATTGTCATATATACATGGGCAGCAGGTGCAGAGTCAGAAGTGCCGATTCCTAGAAGAGGTATCATATCCCTCTCCACGTCTAAGATTGAGGCTCAAATTAGTTACGATGACTCAGGCTAGCATCTGTGCGTACCCGATTAATTTTCCCGAATACTTTCGAGATGAACCCTTCTTTGCTGTCAGGCGGATCTGCGGGGAGCAGCCCCAGGATCCTACGAAACTCCTTTTGAATACGGTCGACGGGTAGAGGCTTCTCAGGGAACATGCTGAGTATTTGGCGAGCGGATTCTGTAGAGTCACCAAACCGCGCCATCTGGGATCCGCGCGCAGTCATTTGGGACCAAGATTCCTTGATCTGAGACTCGCGTAGCTGGGCGATGGGCAGGTTGACCGAGTTCCATTTCACGGTCGCGAGGATAACATATTTCGGTGCATCAGGCTCCGAGAGTTTAGTTGGATGCATGAAGGTCGAGGAGGGGTTGTCCCGCGGTTGACTGATCTCATAGAGGTAGATTATCCCTCCAAACTTGGTGTTGGGTTTGCATCTGCCAGTCGAGGGATGAAAATACAATACATAGTGCTGTAGGACTACTCACGAGTTCTGGAGCCAATCGAGGATACGTTTGACAATTTTCCTGTCGCTGTCCCAGGTGTCGTTGAAACCAGGGGTGTCAACGAGAAAGACACGGCCATTGGAGCCGTCGGTCAGTAAGAAGGGCTGAATAGCCACGGTGTGAGCGTCCAAGTTATGGCCGACAGATGCTTCATCTCGGCCCAGAGCATGATTGAGAAACTGAAAAAATAATGAAACTACTTATAAATCGTCAAGATAATCGATCTTACGGTGCTTTTGCCCGCCCCAGTCTGCCCGAGAATTCTAGAAAATTGTAAGATGAGCTGTTAGCCTTGAATCTAACAGACATACAGATAAACAGTGTCGTCCTCTTGGATGCGATGGCCGTTTTCTGCCAGTATTGTTGAATGATCTGAAGTGACTTCTTTGGACTTTTGACGCCTAGGAGCCATGGTTACTGTACAAGCTGCTAACGGATCACGGAAATCCTATAAGAGCAGACACTGCACGCGTTCTCAGCACGAAAGCTTGCAGGCATCGCTATTTTATCATGATCATCGCTGTGGACGCGTGCCATGGAACGCGTGCCCGAAGGCCTTATTTGGTATACGTGACCCTGCCAAACAAAGATGAACAACGCTTGTCGTTCCTTTGCTTCATGCGAGTTGCTTGAATATCTTCTTTTCTCTATATACCCGACAGTCTCGTGTTTACTGTTCTAAGCAGAAGGGTATCCAGAAAAACTACGCGAAATCGCGGCTAGTTATCCTTTTTCGCGCAGTACGATTCTGATGGCATTCGTATGTTTTATAGAACATGATCTGACAACGTTCTAGGTACTTTTAATATCATGTCGATCTTTGGAGCCACAACAACTGCGCCACAAACTGGCGGAGGTCTTTTTGGTGCTCCAAACGCGCAGCAGCAGCAGCCTGCTGGAGGAGGCTTGTTTGGTGCTCCTGCACAAAACACGACGGCGACACAACCATCTACCTCAGCTTTCGGAAACCCTGCGCAGACCACATCCGCTTTCGGAGGCACCAATACCAACGCTGGTGGTAGTTTATTTGGTCAGAGCACGAACACAGGTGGAACGACTGGGGGAGGTCTCTTTGGTGGCGCCCAGCAACAACAACCTGCAGCAGGCGGTTTGTTTGGAAGTACGCAAACGCAATTGAATGCAACAGGTGGCGGACTATTTGGCTCCACGAACCAGCAGCAACCAGCGGCGACGACGGGCGGCGGACTCTTTGGAGCTTCCACGACCCAACAGCCTGCTACGACTGGCGGCGGTCTGTTTGGTGCCTCTACGACCGCGCAGCCAGCTACTACGTCAGGTGGCTTGTTTGGTGCTTCTACGACACAACCTGCTGCTACGACCGGAGGTGGCCTGTTCGGTGCCCCAGCTCAACCTGCAAATACGTCGGGCGGCTTATTCGGCGCATCCACAACTCAGCAGCCATCTACAACCGGAGGAGGCTTATTTGGCGCTTCGACTACACAGCCTCAGCAGCAGAGCGGCGGAGGCCTCTTTGGTGGTGGTGGAGGGTTGTTTGGAAGCAAGCCAAACCTAAATATCTCTACCAACACTAATACAACCGGAACAACAACCGGAAACAACCCTCTTTTTGGCGGCGGTAGCTTTGGACAACCACAAACGCAGCAGCAACAACCTGCAGCCACCAGTGGGCTCTTTTCACAACCATCTCAAAGCAAACTTTTCGGTCAAACCTCAACAACACCAGCACCTACAAGTAACAACCCGTTGTTCGGCGGTGGGAACACCAGCACGCTTGGGGCTAGCACGCTCGGAACTAGTGCACTTGGCGGTCCCTCGCTTCTGGGGCGAAGCACTGTTGGGCTTGCACAGCAGGCCGATCCTCATGCTCAACATGCAAGACTATTGCAGCGCATCGAGGGTGTGTATAACGCGTGGAACCCGGCGTCACCACAGTGTCGGTTCCAGGCGAGTAGATCAAGTTGAATCATCTAGATATATAAAAATTGATCGACCTCACTGTTCTCGTAGCATGCGTTTTACAACCTTGTTGATCCGACAAAGGTGGCACAATTCCAACGGCCGCAAAATATTTCAAATGAATTGTGGGAGAAAGCGAGGAGGGAAAATCCAGATCCATCATGGTGAGTTTCTTCTCGTCCTCCTATTCCTATTCTGATCAAGGATTTCAGTTTTGTTCCCGTATTTGCGACAGGCTTCGACGACCTCCGCGCCCGCGTCGACGCTCAATCATCGCAGTCCGAAAAGCACAAACAACGGCTGACAGTTCGTCCATCTCTATCGCTTCCCTCATTCATGCTGATCCCCAGTGTAGGACGTAAAACAACGCATCAACGCGCTCTCTGAGCGCCATGCCCTCAACAACCTATCGCGTCTCCAGCGTGCAGCAACGCAACAAATACAAGTAACACAGCGTCTTCTTGCCTTCGCGCAGCATTTACACCTACTCATTCCCGCCATCCGTTCTTCTGCGATACGGCCGGAAGAGGAGCAGCTCCGTGGGCGCCTCGAAGAGATCGAGGAGGAAATCCGCCGCGGACGTTTGGCTGGGAAACTCAACGAGCTGTGGGCGCTTATCGGAGCTGTTGGAGCTGCGGCGGAGAAAAGACGGAACGTAGATGGGGGAGGAGGAGAGTGGGCGGTGGTTGATGAGGATGGGCTCGCACGGATTACGCAGGTACGTACCGTTCTTCGTTAGGTTTTGATGCCGAGCTGACAGTTGTTTTCCAGATATTGTCAGACCAGCAAGCGGGGCTGACGCATTTGACAAAAGTTCTGCAGAAAACTCAGAAGGACCTGGCTGTCGTCTTAGCGACTCCGGGTGGGACAGAGGAAACGACAGCATTTTCGGATTCGTGGAAGCCAACGAATACACTGCGTGCGAGTGCGCTTCGGTAATATAGACCTGCGCTTGCTCAGATGATAAGATTGGGTGCATAAGAATGAAGCTTCCGCTTTTTTATATTTGCAAGCACCTGCGTGGCATTACCGCCGTATTGTCGCATGTGGTGTCGGTGTACCACAAAAAGTTGCAGCATGCGATCTAAATCTAATCTAATCGCTTGAAATTTGAAATTCCGACTCCCGAGTACTGCTTCGAAACATGCGTGCTTTCTGACGTGCATTATTTTTGGTTGAATGTCTCTTTGCTTCAATAGGGCGACCGTATATGTCGCGTTGCACCACTACCGCTAGTACTGTGCGCTCTAGAAGTCACCCTTCTCCATGAAGGCGAACGGCACTGTAGAATAGCCATGAAGCCATCTGGCGCTGGGTCACTGCCTTGCAAAAACATTGTCAAGCTGATATCTTACACCTTGCACGTCTTTTCCTCGTGGTTCCATGCACTGCCTATGGTACGATATAAAACTTTTTCAATCTGAATCACTACGAAGTGAAGTTTCGTCTCATCAACATCTGTCTATTACTATGACGCGACAGAAGAAACTATTCACTCTCCCAACAAATGCTACTGTTGTACTGTGAGCTTTTCTCTTGTTGAGCTGGAAGCCACTCAGATTGTTTACTCATGCAATCGTCTCAAGCGTTATGGGCCAGGCTGGTTCTGGTAAAAGTTCCGTGAGTTCTTTGATAGTGTCATCCTCCAGCTTTATCATCTATTCTCCACCTTGTAGTTTATCAACTCCGCCATGGGACGCGTTGTTGCGTCTGTAGAGCATGGCATGATTGAGGGATCTCATACGAAGAACATCACTCCCTTCATCATGGACGCGCCACCTCCAGGGTCCAATGAACGTGTTGTCCTCGTCGACACACCCGGGTTCAATGCCAGTCCTAGCCCCAAAGGAGACATCGATACCATGACACAGATAGTTGAATGGCTTGGGTCAGCACCTGCTGCACAATGCGGCATTGGTCTCCGCGTTTTCCTGACTGTAACTACCTAGATCTCAGCCGCCAGCAGCTTTCGCGGGCATCATCTATATTCACGATATTACCGACACACGCATACCATCTGAAGACCATATACACCCTGGAAAGCTTTCTAGATCCCCAGACGTTGCGGCGCACGTCGTTCTTGTAACCTCTAAATGGGGAGAACCTACGTCGTTGGAAGGGGCAATGAGTCGCGAGAGGAAGATCCTCGAGAAGTGGCGGAATATTTTTGGAGGTGGGATTATTCGACACGATATTGAGGACACGTCGGTCCCGGGCTTGAGAATGAGAACAGCGCACGATATTGTGGCCTCGGTGTGCGCTCACAAAGTCGAAGCTGCCTCCCTCCAACACGCCCTGGCAAGGACATTTCATGCAGCTCCTAAAAAGAATGGAGGCTGTTCGAAAGCATTTTCCTGGATTTGCTGCTGCTGCTGAAGAGGGCGCGAATGGTCGTGTCTTAGATATACAATGGACCTAGTGCTTCTTTTTTTCCCTGCTAGATTACCCGCATCAAAATCAGCCTTATCGATTGCACAGACGTACGAATGTCGCGAGGGCTCCGGTCCACCGGCTAACCGTCGGTTTGCGCAACTCTCCGGTATGCCTCGTGTTGCCAATAATGTTATGTGACATCTACATCTACATGAACCAGATCTATCCAGATCTACGGTATATGTCCCTCGTGTCAACATCGATACTTTGATGTTTGTGCGCCCACAACATGAGGTTGTCCTAGAAAGTCTTAGTCCATCCGAAGGCGAGCCAACAGAACGACATGTCTCCAACCGTCACTCCACAATCCAAGGCCACACCAGCAGCTTCTACTGCACAGGCTAACGATACGATTATCCTGTGAGTATTCACCATCTGATAAACTTTCTATCTGACGATAGCTTCAGTGTACTAGGCCAAGTAGGCGCCGGAAAGAGCTCTGTTGGTTGATCTACTTCCTTGCTGATACCCCCGGCTGATTTCGATGTGGACAGTTTATCAATCTTGCCGTTGGACACCAAGTCACGTCAGTGAGCGATGAATACTGCGAGGGATCGCACACGAAATCCATTTCAGCCTATGTGGTCGACGACCATTCAGACATAGGCAAACGCTATGAGGTTGGCAGTAGAATTCTCCTTGTTGACACACCCGGATTCAACGATTCGACATTGGGTGACGCGGAGAATATCCACCGTATCTCCAAATTTCTTGCGTGAGTACTGGTCATATCTCATCTCATCGCCCATATGATGGATATTCCATCCTATACATTCCAGGTCGCAGCCAAGCTCTGCATTGGCTGGTATCATCTACATTTACGAGATCACTCAAGACCGTCTTCCCTCTTCTGATGGCTACATGAGCCCATCTAGATTCTCTCCACTTTCCGCTAGGAAAAACGTCCTTCTGACTACCGTCAAGTGGTCAGAGCTGCGATCAAGAGAGCACGGCGAGGAACGCCAAGAGCGCATGCGTACACAATGGACTCACATCTACGACGATGGTGCACGTATCGTCCCTTTCAACGATAGTCAGGAATCCGCGCGGGAGATCATAAAACGGGTCTGCATGTATACCACCAACATCGAGAATCTTCGGCGCGATCTTCCAAAGATCTTCAATGCCTCAGGATCCGAAAGCAGGTCTAGCTCGCGCCCTGCAAGTATGGATGGAGATCGTCTGAAGGACTCCGGTTGTTTCTCCTTGCTGTTCCGCAGCAGTCGGGTGAGGGTACCCGCCGCTTTATTCTACAGTCTAAAAGTTAACTTCTTCTTTCATTCAGAACACTCATTGAAATATGTATTTGAAACTGGCTCCGACCTGCTGTATACTAGAGGGACTTGTGGCTATAAAATATTCAATTAGCATCTTTGTTCGACCACGAAGCCAAGTGGAGCTCTCTCACACATCGTCAAACCCAAACTCATGATGTCGCGTCGCTTTCGCCATTCAACCTGTTATCTCTTCATGGTCATACTGAGTGGGAGGACAATGGTCATGTCTCGACCGTATTCATCTTACGCAGAATATATGCTCACCTTGACCGATCCTTGACCGAAAAGCCGCAGAATCCTCTCTGGAATATCGAGTCGGGCTTTATCGAGGATTTCACCCAATAAAGTTCTAATCTGAATGTCATTTTCAAGTACTTGCTGCGAAACGACCGGGTTTGCTATTCCCTCACGCAGTAAAGGGGTTGATTCTTCGCGCGTCTTTAGCAGAGATCGAAGGGCGTCGGACAGGTGGCGGACTGCATCGGTGTCGCCAAGGGCCTTGTTAATTTCCCCTAGTTCCTTTTGTATCTGAAGGGGATAAATGGCTTCTTTCGCCAGGAGAAAGTCGACTGTGTCCTGTGCTGCCATGCGATCCCAGTTTCCGCGATGAACGGCAGATCCGTTCTTGATCATGTCTTTCCAGAATTCCCGCTGCAACTCCTGCTCTCGTTCTTCTCCCGTTGTCTTCAAGACCTGGTCCCACATTGTGGTCACGAGAACAACTTTACGAGAAGCTGCTTGGCCACACATCTTCTCGAATACTTCAAAATTTCTCGCCATTGAACCCTGCCACCTTTTTGAGCTGATGTCATACAGGTAGATGACTCCAGCCATTTTCATTCGCGAGTCGTACCTGGTATTCGTCGTCAGGATCGGTAATCGTCAGTAGATTCGCATAATTCCTTACGATTGAGCTAGCCATACGCTTATACGCCTCAAAATCTCTTGATCACTCATGGTTGTGTCGTCGAATCCTGGTGTGTCGACCATCACAATGCGATTTTTCGGAAATTGGGGGTCTTCGTAAGTATAGGCATTTACATGCGACGTGTGAGAGTTCAGGCTATGGCCAACGGGTGCTACCTCTTGGCCAAGCAAGGTGTTGATAAACTGTCCGCATACTTAGGAGTAGTAAACAAGAATTGAGCCGTAAAGGATCATACCGTGCTCTTCCCGGAACCTGTGGCTCCCATTACCCTATAAATCATTTAACGTTTGAGAGCATTTGAGAGGGCAGAATACTTACGCAATGACAAGATCTGACGGCTTGGGGTCTGGTAAAAACGTATCATATGCTTTTACCTCTTTCTTCCATCTCGGCTTGGCTTTTTGGACTCGCATGTTCAAGAATCCCATGGTTGTCGAAATTAGTCAGGAAGCAGATGGGCACTATTATCGAATGTCGGGTTTCCAGCTGAGAGAAGACGGATGTGCGGACGAGTCCATGGTGAACAACTGTTCGATGAGTTTATATCCATGCCTCTCACATGAGGCCGGAAGGAGACTATCATTCGGAAGACTCGCCACATGACGCACCAGTCATGAAACGTCATTTTGAGAATGCCCAACAGGCTTTCTATGGAAGAATGCAGTGCCACGGGTGCGACCCCGCTCCTGGGCTAAGGTAGAAGGGCACCCGTTAAAACGTTACTGGGGATGAGAACAACTCGAAATGCAGATCATCGGATTCGATACGAATACATAATCGAGCCATATGGTGTAGACACTATAAGTGTGACCACTTGACAGGCTGCCTCGACGAAAGCGCGAAGCAGTTCTGCTCGTCTACAAGGAGGTAGGTGAGATGGAAGTAGACACGGTGAAAACACGAGGTTGCAATCAGCCTCCAGATCTCGCACGACTTATAGGCGAGGCCTCCACGCTTGAACATCCTGCTGGCCTCAAAGATGCGCGACGCAGCAGATTGCCAGTAGATCGACTCGATGCCATCAACCAGATATCGCCAGAGGCTGGTAACTGTGCCTAAGGAAAAAGGTGTTCTTCACGCATGAAAGGATCGCCGCGTTATCAATGAAAGATTGTCAAAACTTGGAATGTCCGTAAGAAGAGTACAGCTGCTAGGACGTCCTGAATCGCAGAGACAGAAGTGTTGCACGTACATGCACCCATTCTGATCCCATGGTGGGAAAAGTGACGACACTTTACTCCGCCAACGTGTTTATGAACTGAGGGTCTCCGTCAGCGAGATATTCGGATGGCCAGACGCACAATATTAATACTTTTCTCACTGGTTCTAACGAATCCTCTTGCATAAACCGTTAACCAATGTCCAATGTCCAAAAAAAAACCTTTAACCAAGAAGATCTTGATATAGAAACTCTTCCAGTGGCTCTGCTCGACATCCAATGCTACGAGGAAGCCTGTTGTGTTCCAAAAAGGCTAGTGACGTCGCCTTTTTGGGGGGTCACGGGACTTGCAATTTCATATCCGAGGAAGGAAGAGTATCTTGTCGAAGGCTGCTCAGGCTCTGCTTAATATCTTTTCTAACGAAGTGGTATGTAAATAGTGTTGAACTTCATTCTTCCCCAACCACACCTCTCTGGCATTTTGAGTCACAGGCTCTAGTCTCCAAGGTTGAATTCTGCAAGCACCTCGAGCTCACAACTCGAATCATGTTTCTCATCAACCATTTCCGGGCGTCTGCATCAGATTACCGCACCGGACTCGGTACTTCATGTGTTACTCAAATAGCATGCTAGGGCCTCGTGTAGTCCTCAAGTTCGCCTAGCCTTCTATCTTCTCCAGCTTTTGCGTGCCCCGCTCTTTCCTCCTACATCTGTAAAGGGGCGTCCAAACGAGCATAATCCGAGTCTGTCCTTAGGCCTCTTTTCGTCCACTGTCTAGCTAACATACATGTGATGCGATCAGATTCAAGATCTCTTCAAGCTCACTACGCATTCCGAGAGCGATCGCGGATTCGATGGCCCAGCGTCACGACGAGTAAGTTGAATATACACTTAAGGATACTAGATTGACCAGAGTGCCGAATCGCAGTAAGCGCTCTTTGCTCGACCGGCTAACCTTCATTTTCCGAGAAAAAGAACTGTATAAGTGCCTCCTGAAGTGCCAAGGGCCAGATGCACAGAAACTTCTTGACTCTTTTCAACAAGTAGATCTTATACTGTCTGTATAGTTTCCGACTGACGTTCCCACCAGATCTTAGATACACTCGAACTAGACGCAAGCTTCCGTAGGGACCTAATCGTCGCAGAGCAGAGACTATCGGCGAAATCGGGGATATACCCTACATGTTTCAAGCTGGAGGGCGTCACGATTGAGACGATCAACTCGGAGTATCCTACCTGTTATGGAGGCTTCGCTGATATATACAAGGGCCGGTTTCAAGGCCAAGTGGTCTGTTTGAAGACGCTTCGTCTTACTAAGGAACAGAGTGTTTATGCCTTGAAGGCAAGTTCCACGAATTATTTCTATCCTCAATGATAGTAACCATTCGTTGCCTCGTAGAAGCTTCACAAAGAAGTAATCCTCTGGGGTCAACTATTACACTCAAATGTCCTTGAGACCTATGGACTATTTATCGACGAGGTATCGGGACGGGTATCTATTGTGTCGTTGTGGATGGAGAACGGAAACATCACGGAATATCTAAAATCGAAACCTGGTGCTCCCCGACCAAGACTAGTACGTTCATATCAGTCTCAATTGTTGTATCTGAGGGGTCATTGTGCAGGCCCTCGATGTCGGAAGGGGCTTATTGTATCTGCATAATATGGGCGTTATCCATGGCGATCTGAAGGGGGTATGTAGGTCTAGAGCTTTGTATACATCGTACACTGATAGTTATTGCAGCTCAACATTCTTGTTGACAATGGCGGCCGGGCACTTCTGACTGATTTTGGAATGTCATCAGTGTCAGATCCTGACATTATTTCGTGGATCTCACAATCAAAAGCTGATTCAAAGGGGGGAACTATCAGATGGCAGGCACCAGAGCTATTTTGCGTGGAGAGTGATGATGCCGAGGCAATGGAAAGCAACGCGACCAATGAAGACACACTGAAGAATACCATGGCAAGTGATGTATACGCATGGGGTTGTGTTTGTCTCGAGGTGTGCTCTTTTTTGGCATTATCAATTTTGATACTAACAGTAAAAAAGATCTTCACCGGCCGATACCCATTTCATAATCTTCAATTAGATGCTGCTGTCATCGCTCATGTGCAAGCGGGTCGCCATCCTGCCCGCCGCCAACCCTCAAGCCCGCCTTGGACAGAATGGGGATTAACCGAAGAAATTTGGCTTCTTATGGAACGCTGTTGGAGCAAAGAGCCCTCTGATCGTCCATCCGTTACTGACATCGTTAAATATCTGGCCACAGCAGGATCTGAAGGGGCTAATCAACAAGGCTCGGAGAACGCAAGGCTATCGCCAGCTGAATCTCGTCGCCAAACGAGCAAAACCTTCAAAGTTGTCACTACGGAAGAGATAGACAACATCCTTCGTAGTAAGCAAGATAAAACTGAAGACGGACCTGCGTAAGTTGCTCCGTTGTTTTTGGATTTTGACTTTGAGTCTCAAAGTATCCCGAAAAGGCCGCAAACACCGCTCCCCAAGTAAGCTGCTCTTGGAGCACGCAGACAAATATCTGACTTAAGCGATAGGGCAAGACCTCCAGCCATACCTCCGGGATTTGCACGATTCTTTAAGGCTAGAGCATCCACCATTACATCACAAAAGGCGTACGTTGGCAAGAATGACATTGTGATTGCGTGCGTGAAGTCTTCACAAGTTGCACTGAAACTAAAGCTGACTTTCATCCAGTGTTACGGGAAGAGTGAGCGCAGAAGACAAGCGTTGGGTAAGAGTGAAAACCGCCAGTATCACTTCTAAATCTGATTTGATCGTTCAGTTTACCGATGATGTCATTCGCGATAACAAGGACACTGAAGACGTCTCTTCTCCTGAAGTGCACTATGTCGCATTCAACGATTCAACAGTTCCAAACCGAAAGATTTTCCTCGTTTATACAACTGGCGGAAAGGAGCAGAAGTTTAACGACGTCTTGCGTTCCGTTCAAGGCTGGTTTTCTGATTCGTATGCACTTTCTTCCCTTCCTTCTACCAGAATGCCTCACACCACTTTTAGTTGTGCATTTAAGAGAAAGTTCTCAGGTTTAATCTACCTTGAAGACACATCGTCTGCGCCTCCAACCAGGTTATCGCGTCTCACTCTGGAAGTGCTTGACAGATCCGTCGATCGGCCGAATATTATTGTGTCGACGATAGGCTGGGACGACGACATGGACTCGAAGCCTCTCCAAACTCGGCACAAAGAACTGATAGACCAATGGAGGACCGTCGTAGATGGTGGTGTGAATGTGCTCAGATTGTCGGCCCCAGAAAAGGCATCGCGAGACGTTCGCCATACTCCGAGGGACATCATCAAACTCATCATCACAAGAAACGACGAGAAGATTCCAGTTCAACAGCGAGGAATATGGAGAGCGAGAGAGAAGGCAGAAGACAAGCTCTTGGACGATCCAAGAGATACTGATATCGTTATTCTGTGAGTAGGTTGTTTTTGAACCTGCATTCATGCTGACCTCAGCTCTGCAGCATCATGGGTCCTGTTGGGGCCGGTAAAAGCACGGTATGGAACTTGGCAACTTATTCTCGATCAATCTTTTTCATCCTTTCTTCACAGTTCATAAATGCTGTATACGGTAACAATGTCGTAGTGGTTGGACACAGTCTTAAGTCTGAGACGACCCAGCTTCAACATATTATCTTGCCTCACCCTACCGACCGTACTCGTCGAATCGTCGTTGTGGACACTCCTGGATTCGACGACACCTATGTCGCCGATTCCGAGATTCTCAGGCGCAGCGCTGTCTGGCTGGCACGATCGTACGTCCATTATCCATCGCTATCAACCACACCCTAATTATACCTAATAGTTACTCAGCGAACATGACATTAGCGGGTGTCATTTATCTGTACGAAATCAGCCAAAATCGCATGCTCGGCACTACTCGAAAGAACTTTGACATGTTCAACAAGCTCATAGGCGAGGCTGCCACCAATAAAGTCGTTTTGGCAACGACAAAATGGGACGACATTCCTAAGGAAGTCGGCGAGCGTCGCGAACAGCAGTTCAGTGAATGCCACTGGAAGTGGATGGTTGACCTTGGAGCCAAGATATTCCATTTTGAAAACACGCACGAGTCCGGGTGGGAGATTATTCTACACATCCTCAACCAGGCAGTGGGCATTCAAGATACGCGCATCACTGTGCCAGATCAACGAGCTCAGTGGTAATCGTTTGAAAGCCTGGTGAAGGGGATTTTCCTCGGTGGGTGCTTTACTCGCGCTGTATTTTTAGTGTTGTTCATGCATGATATCGTCAGGTTAACCACGAGGCTCCTCGTAAAGAAAATGGCTAAACCTACTCGTTACAAGTCGGATGGCATTTTCACAAACTCCGTCAAATCTCATGTATCATTTCAATCGCTATAATAATTATAAATATGCTATCTGAAGCACACTGATCGTACTTAGTACTGCCACCATTCAAACTCATACTGCAGATAGATCAGTCCTTTAAGATTGCACTTCACTCAACTCGTCATCAACATGTGCTAGCGCTCGTGGGACTGCTTCTCGTCAATGAGAAGTCCCTGGCTAAGTTAGTTCAAGGAGAAATCGACGAATGCTTACTGCCTTTATCTTATCTATTGACAACCACTTCCTCGTCGTCACTTCTACTTGTTTTCTCCCCCTATCCGCTCTTCCTTTTTTAGGTACTGGCTGGTTGCCGCCGCCGCCGCCTATGCCGCCTCCATCGACTCCAACGACGTATGGTCTGCTGTGACCGCGTTTGTCTTCGCCAACAACATCACCGCTCTCGGCCGTTCGCTCCCACCTGGCGATGACTTGATGATGGGTTCCTCGAAGACGACTCGAACCCTGCTGCTCCTTCAGCCCCGCCTGGTCATCTGCCCTTCCCAACCCTCGTATCGCTCCCTGTAAATCAACCTCGAACCTCTTGTTTGCCTATTATTCTGACCTTCTATCTTGTACTGTTTAGGTTTGAGCAGAACAAGCCAACTCTTGTCAACTGGTGCAAGGAGTTTGCGCGCAAGTCCAGTGGAACCGTCCAACAACTTACAGTACTAACTGAATTCAGCGCGTTGGGAGCTGACAAACGGAGCGACGAGTGAGTAGTTTCATTGTTCATGTTCATTGACGCTCAGTCATCTGTACTTTCCTGCACAGGCTTTCCCCTGGTGCCCGTCGCAATCATTGTGGGCCGCGCACTGGCCTCAAGAAGAGTCCAGCGAAGAACTCGCAGAAGCGCCGCAATGGCACGTTAGCCGACCACCTTCTGGACGCATCGGAAACCTTACCCTCACCACTGTCGACACCGATTGGGCTCAAGGACATTTGTACGGAAGAGAAAGATGACATGCTAGGTTAGGTGAGTGCGAGCGGCACATAACATGTACCGACAGGCTGATAGTATTCGCAGGTTGCACGTATCGCAGCAAACCATCTTTACAAGCCCCGTGTCAAGCCATCCAACTCCATGAAACCGTCGACGGTGACAGCACCATCAGCGTACACCAAGGACTATCTCAAGGCATGTCACTCTTGTCATCTAGTGCCATTCACTCACTGACTAGCATTTAGACCATTTCCGACCTCATTACTACCGTTTCTCGCCTCTCGAGTATGCTCGCGGCAGCTACCGCCAAGCATCCAGCCACAGGAGGGCCACAGAGCAGTACGGACCCTTACCATAGCCACTACCAGCATCGTTGAGCCTGCGGCTGTTCAAGCACTCGCCAGCAACGCCTATGCCTCCCCTAGCATCATCTCTATCCCAGCAGTTTCACCTCAGCTCCAACCCTTCCTGCTAACACCCCGTTCACCTTTTCGTGCTCGTTCTCTGTGTCGTCGAATATGACGACTTCTCCTTCCAGCCCCAGCACCAAGCTGTCCAAAGCCGAAGGTCGACGTCGCACCTTGGTCCTCGCCAACGGCACTTGGCTCTTGTTTATTGAGAGTGAAGTCCCAGACCCTCTTTCGACAACGTTCAAGAATGATATTCCCTGCCTTTCATCACATGTGGGATGACGTTCCGCCGTGAAGCTTTCTGGCCCTGGGTCACTGCCTTGCAAAAAAAAAATTGTCAAGCCGATACCTTAAACCTTGCACATCTTTCACTCGTGGTTCCATGCACTGCCTATGGTTCGCTATAAAATCTATCATTCCATGTGAAGTAAAATTTCGCCTCAGCAACATCTGTTTATCACTACGGCGCAGCGGCAGAAAACATCCACTTTCCCAACAAATGCTACTGTTGTACTGTGAGCTTTTTCTTGTTGAGCTGGAAGCCATTCAGACTGTTTACTCATGCAATCGTCTCCAGCATTATGGGCCAGGCTAGTTCTGGTAAAAGTTTGGTAAGTTCTTTGATAGTGTCATCCTCCAGCTTTGTTATCCACTCATCGCCTTGTAGTTCATCAACTCCGCCGTGGGGCACGTCGTCGCGTTTGTAGAGCATGGTATGATTGAGGGATCTCATACGAAGAACATTCCTCCCTTTATCATGGACGCGCCACCTCCAGGGTTTAATGAACGTGTTGTCCTCGTCGACACACCCGGGTTCAATGCCAGTCCCTGTCCCAAAGGCGACATCGATACCATAACACAGATAGTTAGATGGCCTGGGTCAGCACCTGCTGCAAAATGCGGCATTGGTTTTCGGTTCCTGACCTAGATCTTAGCCGTAGGCAGCTTTGGTGGATATCATCTATATCGAGGATAGATCTCGACACTTTTGACATCCAAAAAGAACTGGTTGAGGTGAAGAATCTACTTCCCAAGACTCAAGCTGCCAGTTGCCAGGCGTGGCTTTACACCCTCCAAGAGCTTTTGGACGATCAGTGGCAGGAGCTTCACAAGGACGAAACAAGTGATCAGGTGAAGGCCACATTGCACACAACTGACCAGAAGATACGCGCGACATTGAGCCAGATCATCACCGAGCTCAGCGGTAATCTTTTGAAAGCCTGGTTGAAGAGGAAATTGTCCTCAGCGGGTGCTTTACTTGCGATGTCTTTTTATTGTTGTTCATTCATAATATCGTCAGGGCTAACCATGAGCTCCTCGTAAAGCAAATGACTAAACCTACTCGCATCGTCACAAATCTCATGTATCATGTCAATCGCTATAATAATTATAGATACGCTATCCTCAGCACACTGATCGTAGTACTATAGAGCTGCCGCCATTTAAACTCATACTGAGATCAATCCTTTTCACTCAACTCGTCATCAACATGTGCTCGTGGGACTGCTTCTCGTCAATGAGAAATCGACGAATGCTCGCTTACTGCCTTTATCTTATCTTTCGATACCCACTTCCTCATCGTTACTTCTACTGTACTGATCTGTACGGTAAAAACAGACAGAGGTGGTTTTTTTAAGGTACCAGCAACTTTGAGCATAACGCAATTGAAGCTCAGACTTTTGTGGTGTTCACAGATATAATTATCCGTAATGATGCACGTACTTCTGCATCTCCTTTAGACCTTCTATTTTCTTTGATTCTACGTCTTTGCTCTCAAATTTGTTTGTTTTCAGTGTCAGTCAGTCTCGGCCGTTCCTCGGATGAACAACTAAATATCCAACAAGGATTTAGAGGGTTTACCATCAGTTTATTACTTTCACGCTCGAGTACTGGGGCACTGAGTGAGTCTCGACAAGAAGATGCATGATCGCGCCTTCGAACACCGACCTGCGGAAAGACATACTTATAATTATTGCGTCATCCTCGGACTTTCGCAAGACTCGCCACGTTAGTCTGATCGACTTCGGAATAATTTTTAAGGTAGTACACAACTCTGATTTTGTCATGACATGAACCTGGCGCAAACTTGATCGCTGTACCAGCTTCTGCATGTGAGTAGCTAAGTATTGATAACATCTCGCGAATTAGGATGCAACTACGAGGTCAAGGTTAAGGTTGTGGCGTTCTTATACAGTACATATAAATATCTTTTATCGCTGACATCATATCAATCAAGTTGTCTATTATTAGGGCATGATCATCAGGCTGTCTATTATTAACTGAAGCGACCCTGCGGAAACTGGGATGACGTCGAATGAAATAGAATACAAGCTGGGTGTCATTTCGCGGAAACGTGTATGCGAACCGTGCTAATAAACAAATATTGAATTAGTGAATTGCATATTATTCCTTTGAGGGAACTTCAGAAGTCTTGAGACCTGTAATTGTCAGGGCAAGTTACATATCGCGCTTGATTTCTCCGTTTGCTGACCGGAATGAGTTGACCCGGTAAGCACCCTTCGCAACAGCTCCGCAAAGCTTTTGCATGAGACCGAGTGTACTCCTTTCCACATGGAATACTCTGGCCTGCTACTATTTTGTCTCTCCCGCGCCCAGACCGTGCAATGAGGTTCTGGCTCAGGATATGTATTCATTCACTGCACCGCTGTTGACTGCTACTCATATCATATTTCCTGGTAAATTACGAAATATACTGCCGTGATGCGCGTGATCAGGAACAAGGTAGTGCCTGCCGATAGATTAAACATAGATCGGGCGACTGCGCAGCTCAACACTTGCCAGCCATGCATGCTAGGCATTTGCCAGGTCCTATTTCATACGAATACGCCACTTGTATTTCGTGCCTCAGCCAAGGGGTTCTATAGACCGAAAAGTCTACGAAAGTCTCGACCCCCAAAAACCATCATCCGCAATGTTTGATCCTGAACGCTCAGGCTGAGAAAGAATTATTAGTAGGTCCCACCTCAAGGTTCAGTTCCTAATGTAAATTTAGCGTGGGTCAAACACTGAGCCGCCCGCCGGAACCAGGAAGTTATTTAGAGCAACATTTATCGAGATTTTCTTCAAGCGTTTCTTACCGTCTTCTCCCGCCTTTGGTTTCTCCTTCTCCGACACAGGCTTCCGTCTTGCCCCCAACCATGAAGACGTCCACTCTCTTCTCTTTCGCGTCCTTCGCCATCGCTTTTTGTGGTCGGTCTGTGCTTGCCCAAACCACCTCCGACAATGTGACGGCAACCATTCTTGCCAATGCTGGTGCTGGTGCGAGCCTTGCGTTGTCTCAAGTTACCAATACGAACTCTGTTTTGCAGATGGCATTGATCTCAGCGTTCTCCCTTTCTTGGACACCGCTCTGAGCGGTATTTCCTCCACCTACGCGAACGCGTCAACAACAGGCAACGCTTCGACCCCTTCACGAAGAAGCTTTAGCCGCTTGTTTGGTAAACGCCAAGCCGCTAGCATTATCGACTGTCACAGTGAATATTTCCAGAAAATTATCATTTTACACCTCTCAAGGTTTTGTTTGCAGCACATATTGTTCCTTCCTGGTACCAGGCACTTGTCCCGACGACAGGTGGCGAGGACACCCCTGACTGGGATATGCCCACCTACCTGGAATTCATGGCGTCGGAGGGAATCTCGCACTCGGTCTTCTCTTTCTCTGCTCCTGCAGCTAACGTTTACCCAGGCCAAGAACTTATCACTATTGCGCTCGCGCGCTTGATGAATGAGCAAGCTGCTGCATACGCCTGGGCCAATCCTGGTCAACTCTCGTTCTACGCTATTGTTCCCCTCCCCTACACTGCTGCCGCCATCGTTGAGGCTACCTATGCCCTTGACGTTCTCGGCGCCGTAGGAATTTTCCTTACCTCCAACTTTGAGGGAAGTTACCTTGGCAACGCTGCATTCACGCCTTTCTTCAAGGCAATCAATGAGCGCCCCGGCAAACAGATCCTTTACGTTCACCCTGGCAGTCCATACCTCGAGGTTGACAACGAGCTCGTTGACGCCAACCCTACAGTCTATCCTAGCGGTGATATCGAGTTTTAGTGTGTCTTCTACTTGTAACGACATGTCCCCTACTAATCCGTTCATAAGCTTTGAGACTGCCCGTACCCTGATGGACTTGACCCTCACCCAAACCATCCAGAACTTCACTAACATCGACTACGTCATTCCCCATGGTATGGCTCTTTCTTGTATTGGCATTTTGCTAAACTGACTTAATTTAAAGTCGGCGGTGCTTTCCCTGCCACCATCGACCGCATCCTCAAATCCGCGCCTACTCTCTACAACTCTTCTATGGAGATTTACCAGACTCGGTTAGCTATTTCTCTCATTTTTATACTCTTGACAGGCCGACTTATCTTTTTACTTAGCTTCTGGTGGGACTCGGCTGGACCTACTTACTATCATCAGATTTCCGGCCTTTTGGCTTACGGCATCCCTACCACACAGCTCCTTTTCGGCACTGTAAGAGCGCTTTGTTCTCGTTAGACAATTGATCCATTTATTAACGTTTTCATAGGATTACCCTTACGCACCGTCTTTCACCCAAGCTGCATCTCTCGCAGCCGTCGAGGATTCTACTGCGATCACTGATGCTGATAGGGTCTTGTTGTTTACAACCAATCCTCAGAATCTCTTTGGGTCGGCGGTATCGAGTACGTGATATCTGATCTATTCGTTTTTGCAAATCTCACACATCTTCTAGGATAATTTTCTCAAACTTATCATAACTAAGTATTTGTTTTGATAATTTCTTCTAATCACCCTGGGACATTATACGTGACTTCAAATACTATGTGTAGTATCGTGGCGTTCACTTTTACACAATAAATGGAATCCGAATAGCGTTATGTGACATACGCGTAAAAGTGTCTTGAGCCTGTAGGTTTTGCTATGCCATATTTTGAATGCTCAGGCTAAGCATGAAGCAAAGCCTGGAAAAAATTATCACTGGGTACATAGTAGGTGTTCAACGTTCAACTTGTGGTCCATAGTGGTCCACTTGTTTGTTCCACATCCGATGGCATCAATTGATTCAGCACATGAGTTCAACGTTCACTGGTACTTACTCTTGCAACCCTATCGACTCTGAATCTGCAGTCTGGTCAGTGAAATACTGAACCTCTGCCAAGCACCCTCGTTGCCTCTAGGTCGCCCTCTCAATAAGCTTGACTGGAACCCTTTCTACGCGTGATTGTCACTGTGTGTGGGACTGCGCAATCGTACCTCAAGCTCGAATACTCTCCAGACAACGCCCCACTCGCCTCAACCGTTTTAGTCGCTTCTCCACACCATCCAGCCCGCCAAAACGGTCTCTGGAACGAGGCCGGACTTGACGGGTTCAAGAAGTACGCTGCCCGTAAATATGTATAGTTTGAGGACACAGCACAAGTTGTTAAATCGTGAGTCGTAACCCGCTGAGCACAATGTTAGCGCTCCATGTAGGATTCGGCGGAACTTCGAGTTGCTCCAGGGTTGTTCTATTCCTCCTACACCACGCTACCGAATTACTATCAGCCGTATCGACCCCAAATACAGCAGATGCCGTCGGTTGGGCTGTTGCAGATTCTCGAGAGCCTCTACACTGATAACACCACCATGCCGACCATGACAAACCAAAAATGCGCCTTGAGCATGATCAACAAGTTGGTGCGGCGCGTGCTTCTAGGCTGATTGCATGTTGTTCCTCGACATCCAATGGGGCTGCGCCAGCATAACTCTTTAAGTTATAATTGAAAAGGCTAACCTGGGCAGATCAACTGCCAAAATCTTTTAGGTCCAGGCTGTGAGCATGTTCGTATTCGTATTCGTATTCGCGTGGAAGTATCAGGCATGCAGGTATGTAGTTATATGCAATGAGAGTAAGACGTGCCCAGGACGTGCCCTTACTTTCCAGTGTGAGGAACACGCTGGGAACATCAATCTCCTCATCATCAATAGAAAGATTTGCTCATATGGACGTTGACGCGGCGCAACGGACGTGCATATATATAGGTAGGTAGCTCCTTGGTTCTCGTCCATACTTCTATCAAATTCAATGCACGATTTCATAGAAAACCTGCGTGCGAGATCGAGGCTAAGATTAGAAACGGAATCGTTACGTGTCAGTCCAGGTAAATAACCTTAGACGATCGGGGATCCTTCCGTCACTGACTGAATTGCAGCCTTCAGGCTTCAAGTCAAATTCAACTACCCCATTATACCATTTCGGCTACCGACGGTGGTGACCTGTATTGAAAGTCGAAATGCCAGTCCACCTCCCCTCGTTTCCGTAGGCTCATACAGGCATCTGTCCTCGGTGACGCCCTTCAAGCTTCAAGGCTGGAGAGTGACGCGCTTTATCCCTCCGTGACCATTCGTCATGGAAAGGGATATCCGAATTACCCTTCAATTTGGTTCTCCATTCTTAATAGGACTGCGGAGCATGCCGCTAGAAGGCGAGCTTTCTCGGTTGCTCTCTGACATCAGGATTTCTTAGGTCATGACAAGCGACGCTTGGACCAACTTCACTCGTATAAAGAGGCCTATGGGGTGGTGGAGAAAACCTCCAAGCCCTCACCGTGCATAATGTTCTCTAAGCTCTCTTACTTCGCCCTCGCCGCTATCGGCCTCTATGCCGTCACTGCTGCGGCCCACCTAGAAGCGGTATGTTCCCGTCTTTGAAACGAGGGGATTGTGACTGACTTATGGGATCTTACTAGCGCTCCGAAACTCTTGACCTATGCGAAAAAAAGAATTTTGAAGATTGCACACACTTTGAAGTCCTTGGGTCAGAATGCCACAACACGCCCTCCCAGTTGAAAGTTTTGTCTGCCCGTCCCCCTGATGGTGTATCATGCGTCTTGCATTCGTGAGTGGCCTCTCATAGGCAGGAGATTTTATATTCAATGATGTCTTAGAGAGCCAGCGTGTGGTGGACTTAATTTTACGCTCAGCAAGCCCATATCAGCCTTCAACAAAGCTCCTCTCGTTGTTTCCAGCTTCCATTGCACCAAGAAAGATTAAGGGGCCACCGCCCGTATTGACTTACGAGTACATAGTTCTCAGTTGCATATCATGTCCAATTTAAATTGAAGAATTTTTACTTCGAACAAGCTCTCAGAACCAATCTTACGGGCTTTTGAATTTGGTGTACGTACTTTGAACCCTTATTTCAACCGCTTTCAAACATAGGAACATATCCTGGTAGAGCCGATTCATTATGGCCGCATCTCGGTTTGAAAAATCACAATTGAGCTGACCACCTTACATATACTAAAAGGCATAAACGAGTCTATCCCGTTTTATTCTTACTCCTCTTCCCAACTTGCGCCTGGAATCCACTCTTAATAGCATTGACACTCCTCCGGGATCCGCACGACTCGCATGCCATGAAGAAGATACGGTTTTCCTTTGTAAGGAGTGTGTCGGGGGACTTGCAGGTTTTGCAGGTGACGTATTCAACTGATAAGGTTAACAGCGTCATTAGTGTTTGTTTGGATCTAGATGAGAAGGGGAGGGAATAGATAATGGGGAAAAGACGCCTACCGATGTATCGTCGTAGAACGTTTTCGACTTGTTTCTGCTGGAAGCGACCCTTGATGACAAGGCGCCCGGCACCGTCAACACTACCCGTTGTACCCATTTCAGAGAACAAGAACTGGATAACATGTTCGGGCTGGAAATTCCAACGTCAATGTTACCCAAAGCCGAGGTTACGAAGACCGGCAACAGACCTGACGATGCATCTTCTTGCAGATATCGGTAACGTTGGCAAAGATAGATTTCTTGTTGCCTTCGCGATGTATGGATGGCGGGGCGATTGTGTATCGTTTTTGGGATGAGTTGGAGAGAAGTGAGGGGTTGGCGGCGTGCAGGGAAGCGTAAAAACGCGTCAGGAGCTAATTTCAAGAGAGATATAAAAAAAACATCGCGTGAGTAGATGAGATAAATGCACAAACCTCGGGATAGGTGTAATCACGATCGCTCTTGAGCCATGCTTCGTTACCTGCCTCGACACTGACGGGCGCATCACCCTGCGCGAAGGGGTCGTCACCGAGATCCGCATCGTCAAGGTGATCAAGGTTATTGGTAGGTTCAACGTCGTCATCATCGTCATCGCCACCCTCAGCAGGTGTAGATGTGCCCACAGGGGTAGATGAAGTAGAAGTTTTGGCCTTGGAGTCGTTGATCTCCTTTTCGAAAGCGTCGAGATCGAAGGCTGCTTTTTTCTTCGAAGACTTTTTCTTCTTTTTGATATCAGAGAAATCTAGGTCGTCGGCGGTGATTGCAGGTGCAACTGTGGATTCAGCTGCAGGTGTAGAGGTGCCAGAGTCGTCTCCCTGTGAAATTGAATTGAGCCGATGAAATATGATTGCAGAACTGGATTACTGAAACGCACAAGGTCCATTGGAATCTCCTTCTTCTTTTTCTTCTTCTTCATGTCGCCAAACATGGCTTTGAAATCCTCCTCCTCTTTCTCTTTCTTCTCAGCCTCCTCTCCTGTAGACTTCATGAGCTCATGGGCAGTCTTGGGCCCCAGATCGACCGCATCGCCACTAAGAGTCGTATTGTCGATAGATTCTGGTGCAGGTGCCGTAGGATCCGCATCTGCACCGAGAGGATCCTCGGTGAATGCTACCTGTTTCTTCTTGCGTTTCTTGAGAGAAGGGTCGAACAAAGGTTCCTCGCTGGCCATGGTTATAATGATTTAGATTGATAAATAAATGTGACTCAGTTGTTTAGTGAGAACGCGATTCAGACTCCGATTGATCGTGGGAAATTAGTCTCGGAGTACTACCGAGACCGCCCGACGAAACTAAAATCTGCATCCCCGTCACCAAACGACTCGATGTCGATGCTTGCTCGCCGTACTCTTACCCGTGCTTCCCAGCAGCCGCTGGCCGCTGCCCCCTGTGGTGCACGTAACATGGCCACCCTGCGTGAAATTGAGCTCCGTCTCAAGTCTGTACGCAATATCCAGAAAATCACACAGGTGTGTCGTGTATTTATCCAGCTGCGTCAACGCGACTAACGTCTTTTACAGTCCATGAAGGTTGTGGCATCGACCAAGCTCGCAAAGGCTCAGCGCGCCATGCAAGCCGGAAAGCAATACGGTATTGCGAACGCTGGTATGTTGTCCACCAGTTAACCCTCCATGCAATACAATTTAATTTCAAACGAACAGAGGTCTTCGCCCACTCACCCTCCGACGCCCCCGCCACCAACAAGCTCTTCATCGTCATCTCCTCCGACAAAGGTCTCTGCGGTGGTATCCACTCTGCTGTCTCCAAGGCCACCCGTAAAGCCCTCGCCAACGCCGAAGACTCACCCTTGGCTGGTCTCAACGAAACTGTCGACTCTGCGTCACCCGTCATGGTCATTGGTGACAAGTCAAAAGCCCAACTCCATCGCTCCCTCGGCGGAAACCTCCGTCTCACATTCAACCAGATCGGCAGGGACATCCCGACCTTTGCGGATGCGGCAGGCGTGGCTGATTTAATTGTGAAGAGCGGTGTCAAGTATGACAGTGTTGTGTTGATTTACAACAAGTTTGTGTCCGCAATCTCGTACGAGGCGGCTGCTATGGAAATCAAGGGAGAGGAGGGGCTCAAGGAGAGCAGTGCGTGTTTCTTTTTGCACCGTTTATTCACGTTTGTTCACAAGATGCATATTAGACGCGTTCAAGGCTTACGAAAACGAGGACGATGCCACCAAAGACCTCGCGGAGTTCTCACTCGCCAACGCCATCTTCGCTGCCCTTACAGAAAGCCATGCCTGCGAACAGAGCTCTCGGTATGTTCCTTCTCTTGCTCGTCTACTCCCTTATTCCGTGCTACCTTCCTATCACCCCACGTTGTCTTGTTTCCGCCTTCCAACCTTCCTTACTCCGGACAACTCTAACACCTCCCATAGTCGCAACGCCATGGACAACGCCTCCAAGAACGCCGGTGAAATGATTGGAACCCTCCAGATGCAGTACAATCGTGGTCGCCAAGCCGCCATCACCAACGAGTTGGTCGATATTATCACTGGTGCGTTTAGCCTATATATCTTTCTAATATCCCCTTTAATTTTTTTTGCAGGTGCGAGCGCATTGTAGGCTGGGTGAAGAGAGACATAGACAAAATTTTGGATCGGGTAGTAGACTCTGCATGTTGATGGAGGCGGTGAACGCTAATACGAATGCTTAAACCTCATCCACATTGGTGCCCTCAAGTTTTCCATACGACATTCCCAGATTTTAGGCCAACTGCGAAGCGGCCCCGGAGAGTAAGATTGTAAGGACCTTACTGTGACTAATATTTTCGCATTGTCGGGAAAGGAGGAGCAGATAGGAAAGGAAGAATAACGGCAGGACTTCTACGTATACGACGTCACGATCTTGCAAGTTCTATTTTCTCAAGTATTTTCAAGCTCCTCTGACAGTCAGTCACTTGACTTGAAGTGGGTGCAGATAAGTACCGTCCTTGATTCCACGTTTTCATAAACAATGATCCTTGACTTTCATCTAGCCATACTCGTCAAGATCGATGCTCAAAAGAAGACACGGGATGAGATCGATGGAGTGACTGGCAAACGCGGCCTGCTCAGACTCGGCGACCGCCCGAGTTCGTCATATAATTGAGGTCACCTTTCACGAGATGATGAAGTAGCACCCTATAACCCCCTGGGGGTTGGCACACGGCGCTACATCAGAAGACAATGTTTACAGTGGATATTATATCCCCAAAGGTAATTCAACATCGAATGCGTTCCTTTCCTTATTCTCACCACATATTTGAGGGTCTGCAGTTGCTATTCTGTCAAACGTGTGGTACGTGCACCAAACACCCCTGCGTTTGGAGCTTGTCATTCAATGTTTCTGACAAATAATGAACTGCGATTAATTCCGCTCATACTTCGAGTGAAACTCTTGACCCTCTATATCTGTGGTCATACAATCAAGACTACATCCTCAAAGTATTCATTTACAGAGCAATTTAGTACCAGCTAGTGGCGATATCAGCTGACAGCACGATCTCCTCGATGCGCCACACGCTAATTAACCTTGACATCGATCTACGTCGAACCCTTGGTATAACGGAAATGGCCCCGATATCGGCGAACAGGAAAACTCCGCAGAAAAATCACGCGAAAGACCACACGCTTATTCGTTGCTCATTAACGCGGAGAGTCGTGAACTTTGGCCGAGTCGGGATACCCCCTCAAAGCGAATCCTACCCTTGCTGATGTCCATCACATTGGCCCTTCACCGATCGATCCTGGGGAAAAGTACATGTGCCTTTCATATGTAATCACCGATGCCGTAGGACCATTGCACCGCCGGTTAGGGATCACAGTCACCAGGCCATAACAAGCCCCTTTTGTCCTCCACACGGCATCAGTGGCAGATTGTGGATCGACGGTATACAGTATGCGTACTAATTGCGGTTTCACGCTGGTGCAGAACCTTATCGATATGGCTCGCGTGTGGTTACAGTTGGCATCAGTCTCAAAATACAGTATATAGGGCCACAGAGGGTCCAGGGGCCGCATGAACTTAAGCGCAGACACCTTTTCCTTCCTGCATCGTACATCAAGTAAGTGAGCTAGTTATGACGGAGGTATGTTGCTTATTTTTCTAATTTGTCTTGGGGCTTTTTTCAACATTTTCGGTGGTAGAACGTAGATTCGATGTTCCCATCGTGCGGCGTGGAACCAGACCTAGAAAAAACCACAGTCGTCGGGCATGACGACGGCCAGAACAAGATATCGCCAATGCCCATCGTGATGGAGTGCCCGGAGGGCGGAACTAGGGGGTGGTTGGTTCTTTTGGGAGTGTGAGGACGTTATCGTGTCCTCCAACTTTAAGCCTATTCAATGTGCAGCCAAAACAGGTGGATTGTCCAGTTCTGCACCTTCGGGTACGCCGTGCGCCGCTTCGCGGCTTCACTGCACAGTCTGATGCATATTTGTCTGGAATGTCAGATACACAAATGCGTATGGTGTTTATAATGGTAAGTCATTTAAAAGTGCCACTGCGTCGAAACGAGGTCACAACGAGAGCAGACTTCTATGTGCGGGAATACCTGAGCGAAAAATATACTTCGTCACAAATAAGGTGTGTTCATAGTTAGCCAGCTGCAATATCCAACAACGGGTATTACCAGTGCTGACTACTTTAATAGTTGGATAGGTAGCACGCAGCTTCTTCTCGTACTCTCCATCGGCCTATTTTCTGGCAGGGCATTCGACACAGGCTATTTGTTAGTCCGACACTTTACCCTCTTCCGTTGACGTCAGTAATCGAAGCTCTAGCTACCATCTCATGATTGGTGGCTCCTTCTTGCTCGTCTTCTGCATCTTCATGATTTCATTGTCTCAAGAGGGCCAATATTATCAGGTCGGTAATAAGAACTGTACATAATGCCGCTCATACCATTTATCTGACAGATTTTCCTGGCACAAGGGCTAGGTGTGGGCACCGCCGTCGGTATAACCTACGTACCTGGCGTGAGCATACTATCTCACTACTTCTACCGGCGCCGCGCACTAGCAATGGGGATTGCTGTCTCGGTAGGTACCCATCACTCATAACATACCAGGGAATAAACATTTTCTTCCAGGGGTCTGGTGTCGGGGGCGCAGTGCACTCTATCATGCTCAATCAGCTATTTCACGGAAAAGTTGGGTTCCACAACGGTGTGCGGGCCAGCGCAGGGATGGTAGGGGCCCTGCTCATCATCGCGATCCTTTTGATGAAGCCGCGACTGTCCCCTACTTCGCGGAAACAGGGGAGCACGTTGCGTGACCTGCGTGTCTTCCTTCAGGACCCTCCATATGTCATTATGGTCATCGGGTAAGGGTCACACCCCTTTCTTTACATGTGGACCCTGAATGCTGAATAGCCGGCGGATTTAGAACGGTCCTTGTGTTTGCTGGCCTCTATTTTCCAATATTCTTTCTCCAACTGAACGCGATCAAAAACGGTATTGCTCCTAGCCTTGCTTTCTATACGGTGCGTTTCTCCTTTCTTCCTGTCGGCTTAAACTATATTGTGTTCCTGTAGCTTCTGATTCTCAATGGAGCAAGTTCCGCAGGCCGAATCTTGCCCAACCTCTTCGTCTCACGCATAGGTGTGCTGAATGTCATGGTTCCCTGTGTCATAATCAGCGGCCTGCTCGCGTTCTGCACTGTCGCCCTGAAGAACGCTGTGGGAACCATAATTTTTGCTGTCCTCTACGGCTTTTTTTCGGGTGCTTGTGCGTAGCAATAGTCCTCCATTCCTAAGAGCCACGCTGAGTCCGCGTTTTCAGATGCAAGCCTCCTTAGTCCGATGATAGCTTCTCTAGCTAGAAATGATTCAGAGATTGGTGCAAGATTGGGCATCTGCTTCACTTTCACTGGTCAGGTCTTTGCCGCTTTACATTAACGTGTCCTGAAATCTTTATGTATGGTCGTCAAGGCTTCGGTGGGCTGATCGGTACGGCGTTGTCTCATGCTCCATGTTGCACTTCTGATATTCCTGGCAGGAACGCCAATTGCTGGAACTCTCCTGTCTCAAAATTTCAATTGGTGGAGGCCAAGTTTGTTTTCAGGATTGTGTGTCGTGACCGGCGGGCTGTGTTTCTTCGTCACGCGATTGTTAGTCGCAAAGAAGAAAGCCACAATGTGGTTGTGATTCCTGTGATTCCTGGAATGAATTGATTAGAGACCAAAAAACACTTGTGCGTACGTTAGGGCCATATTCTTACTATAATATGAGGAATGACCAGTACTCAAGGGATCTGTATAGCTCCCGGAATCCATCGTGTTTGGGGCACAGTACAACATGTCAGAGTCTACCATTGCGAAAGGGTTCTTGACCTAGACATGCTCTCCATCCGCTGGCGATCTCTCAAAAAGCAAATAGTCATCTTGTCATCCTTCAGCTTTCATGTCCATTGTAAAGGTTGTTGCATCAAGTAAGAATGTCAACGTCAAGTGATGCCGCATGCCAAAGCCCCTTCTTTCAAGACCAATAACGTTGCCGATTTTCACATTGGCTACTAGCCCAGTTGACCCGCCATTGATCTCATAAATCTGAAATCGAACAATTGAGGAACTTTCTACATTTCTGTTTTATTTTCTATATAAGAATCATATCTAAACTGAAAGCGGGGAGGTATACCGGTAAACACCCAAGTCACATTGAATATTCCACCAGTCTTTTCATTGATGCGCACGAATCTTAAGATATCATGATTTTCATCTTATCTCGTGCTTCGACTTCAAATATTTGGCCCAAATTTATCCTCGCTCTCTCTTTGCAAACCATTCACTGGTGCTAGGCGATAACCACCAGTTCCGCTATTCTCCGATATCCTTAAAGCTTCTCAATACCTGCTACTAGGGGTACCGACGATGCATCCATTCTCCCAGCAGACTCCGCTCAAAAGTCATTAAACATGGACCAGAGGCCTAGTTGGCGATAATCCTATTATTTTCGCCCCAAAGGCCAGTTTGTAGACGAGGAGAATGAGTTGATACATTTCTACTGGCAGAATATCGACCTCGGCCCTTATCGTTTGACAACTCTATCTTTGAAAACATGTAGATGGACGGAAAAGGTATATATCCATTTTGGACAAGAAATGGCATTACACACAGGATAACAGTGTGCATAGAAAAGACTTCAAAAGATAAAAAACCCGTGGAATCCTCTGTCGCGTTTGATGAGCACCAGGGAGGCATCGCTCCCTCCACTTCGAGGAGCAGCGAGCACTTTTTCTGTCATCAATGACCGTCACGTCATCCTTCTGTTTGGGGGCATGCGTGCAGACCAAACGGGACCGACGTCAGACCTGTATCTAATCTGTCTCGAAATGTCGAAATGGTGGAGGGTCAATATTCCTGACAGAGTGGCCCCTCGACTCGATGCCAAAATGGTTTTCATCAATAATCACCTGTATGTTTTTGGTGGTCGTGACCAAGAGTCGTACTCCATAGCACATCATGATTCTAATGACCGGTGGAACTGGATCGTCTGCGATGAACCTTACCCATCTCATGTTCCGCGCATGGGATTTGCTGGGAACGCTATTGCTGTCTATGGCAGAGCACAAATTTTGTTGATCCCTGGCTGTACTGATGCGACTCTGGACCCTGTCAGTCACACAAGTATTTGTGCTACTTACATTCTGATAACTTAACTTAGTCTTACAGCCTCATTCCCACTGTTCTGCTTCTCAGGTTGTACTCTTTGGCATTGTTTCTCGAACATTTGAAGTGTACAAGAATGTGCAAGGAGAATTTCCAGTGCACATATATGGCATGAATTCCTTCGTCATTTGTAGCAGCCGTCTCTTTGATGGCGGTGTGGCCGTCAAACCAGAGGACTAGGAATTGGCTGAAGGATCATCAAAAACTTGCTCATCAGTAATAATCACAACATGGCATGAGTCTGATGACACGGACAATGATACCACTGATATACCATATTTATGGGTCCTCAATCTTTCCGCTACATAGGCGTCGGATTGTTGTCGTATTGATCTCCGAGACAAGTTAGAAGTCATTCAAGTTCTCTTTTGCTTGTTGTGATGCCCTTGTTGACCAGAAAATCCTTCTATTCTGTTCTTCCTCTGCCGACAACGAAGGAGTGATTAATCGTTGTATCGAAATTGACATATGAACTCTAGATCGCTGGCAGTGGCCATCCATAAAATGGAATTGTCGATACCGTTGATATCTTAACTAGACCGAGTTACTACTACTACCACTATTACCATTACTACATAGTACACACTCCCGAATACCATTTTGCCTTTTGTGATGACAACATTGTGATTTGTAGTAATAAAGGGTGCAACGTCCTTTAAATAGCTGTGGGGCCATCAATCTGGAAAGGAAACAATTCATACAAAGCTGGCATGGGAGCCAAACAGGTTTTCCTCCTTTACCCGCACCTGTTCCTTGGTCAGTAATAGGCATGAGAGCTTCAAGGTGAGATGGTGGCGGTGGTAGAAGTCCAAGGTGAGAGTTGTAGTCGGAGTTCAAAACGAGGTCTCTTCCTACTATGGGACTACGTTCAGCACTAAAGCAGAGTTCGCGACCCTCTACGCCACAAGCCTCACCCTTGCCGCCGTCAAGTATACAACTGCCGCCACACAGCCCAGAAATCTACCCTGCAGCCATAACTCTCTCCCCGTCGTCGTCGTCGTCGTCGCAGCACTCCGTAGTCTCAGGTACATCCTTGGCACCCACAGCCTCACCCACCTTTCACTCTCCGAGCCCATCCCACCCGGCAGCAGGGCCTTCCATTCTCCTTTCTCCTCATGCACACCCACATCACCCCCATGCACCTGCAACACCAGGATATACTTCCAAGGTCTCTTTTGACACCTTTGAGAACAAGTCTGCGTCCATGTTTTCTTTTACGCTTCAAGTCAAGTCAGAGGGCTACTTGCGCACTCGGTCGACGCGCGTTTTCTTGTGTGCAGCTTCACCTGATGAGAGCGGAAGAGAGGCATTAGACTGGTCACTTGAGACCCTTGTCCAGGATGGCGATGAGTTGATTGTATTTCGCGGAGTCGATGAAGACGTGCTAGGTGGGCTCTATACCTTCCCATTGCATAACATTCACTAACTGCGTAGCAGAAAAGGACCACAATATCGTCCGGGAAGAGGCACGCGAGTTGATGAAGACAATCCAGGAGAAGAGCGTTGAGGCTGATCCTGATCGCAAGGTCCGTCCTCATCCGATGTCTAACATACTTCGTATCTGATTGTCTTCTTCACAGTTATCACTTATCCTTGAATATATTCCAGGACGCATCACTGACACCCTAGACCGCCTTATTGCACTTTATCGACCGGATAGTGTTGTCGTTGGGACTCGTGGAAAGCGATCCGTTCTCAGTGGTCTTGCTATCAACATGAATATGGGCTCGGCAATTGGGAGCGTGAGCAAGTGTGTATGATCGCAAATCGCTAGAACCATAACTTATTTCTTTCCAGATATTGTCTCTCACATTCCCCCGTACCCATCATTGTTGTCCGTCCCGAGCGCAAGGTTCGCAAGGCCATCGAGAAACGCCGTGCGGACCCCAAACGTGGGACGCATTTTGATTAAGCAGCTGAATGGAGGCAATTGGAGATTGAAACCTTGACTTTTCCATACTCTGCCCAAACTTCTGCCTCCACTTCCGCTCAGGTTATGCATGGGCGAATTAATTACCCTCTTTCCGAGGATAATTTTTGTACTTACTTCGGTGACTGCCTGCTGTATCACCTTCGCTAATTATTGTATACTTAGGTTTAGATTTGTCTCATAAAGTTTCCACCCGTGTTACGTATCTCAAAAGCTCAGTTAGCTTGTGGAATACAGGTTGACTTCATTAGGAACTTTCTTCCTTTGAGCCGGGTATAAATCGGATCAGCTATTCTGACTATCTCTTCGCCTAATTAAACGAGTTAACCACAGACAGCCACCGACTTAACTGTGTAGGCCCGACTAATCAGCAATTTTATATTTTCTAGCTCCACCTTCACTCGCCAGTCATTGAATTGGCTCTTTTAATCCTAGTAGGAATCGCCGGCGAAACATTTCAGACCCGCGATTCAGTCCGCGATAGGTACATGCATAACTTACCTTTCGATTTGATATATTGTTGTGCCCCCTCCTAGCCCTCCTAGTTCGGTACGCGTTATCGCGCTTATCAGAAAACTTGGAACCACGCGTAGACGAGAATTAGCACAGTGCAGCAGCTGTTGTGAAAATGAGAAGACTTGTCAGGAATATTCTATGCTCCCTTTCCAAACTAATCTATCTTCTCTGAACGTACGATGACAGGCTCTGCTAGCAAATTATTTGGTGCCGTACTCCTCGTTCGACATGGCGATCGCCGAAGTCAGTTATATCTCAGCGTCATTGTCGAAATCTTATATACCTTTTCCGATCGTCGCCACAAGGATTTTACCAAAGCCACACTACATACACCGCTTCAAACATGATCCTCCCTCCACTCGGAAAT
This sequence comes from Tephrocybe sp. 10521TJB, assembly GCA_018221635.1. Classification (NCBI taxonomy): domain Eukaryota; kingdom Fungi; phylum Basidiomycota; class Agaricomycetes; order Agaricales; family Lyophyllaceae; genus Tephrocybe; species Tephrocybe sp. 10521TJB. Next base: position 5,099 of record JABAJS010000107.1, on the reverse strand, counting down.
GTATATTCTAATTCATGTTATATTGCGACATTGACTTCATGCTTTGTCCAGCAACAATAATTCCAGCTCGGTGCGCAGCCGCAACAATTGTACCTGAACTCGCCATCACCTTCCTACATCGACGGAACGAACAGTTCCCTCGTAAATGATGCCCAGTTTCATGTCTGCGCAGATGCTGATGGGGAAGCTGGCATCATCATGAACTCGGCATTGTCTCCTCCAAAACCTCTCAGAGCAACAAATTAGAGCAACAAAGGCTTGTTTCTTTAACTATTCGAATCCGTAGAACCAAGGAACGATATTTCTATGGAAGGATGATCAAATTGCAATGTAAAATATGATTCTTATGTTCGACGCCTGGGCGCTGAATGTGCATTTACAGACATTCACTGCACCTTTGCATCTAACGGGCGGCCTGTCACCCTTCAATAGAACATGGTATGTATCTCGATATATCCTCTTCGCTGAAGGTGAGAACCTTTCTGCAACGCTCATTTCCACTGATCTACTGGGCTGGCTAGATCTTTCAATCAATTTATACCGCAGCGTTTGCCAAGGTGCTGCCTGCAGGCTATGTACTAGCATTGCGACAACTCGCTGTTTGGTCAAATAGCACGGATACAATATCTTCAGTGACGCTGAGCCCTCTGGCATCGGAAATAGTGCGTGTTCGCGAAGCCAAAAGTTGTACTTATGTAGTCACTGAATCACTAGTTGCTGGGCTGACTATAATCCCGTCGATCCTCAGTGGCTTTGAAAGCATCCCTGATGATACAAACACGGTCAAATTCGTTTACCATGCCTATCTCATACAAGCCGGCCGCGTTCATTTCTCTCTTCTACGTGACGAGGTTGCCGAGAGGCTTGTATACATTCTACGCTCTTCAACACTGCACTTGTTCTTAAAATTAGTCAACTACGCAGCGGCCGTCGCGCCTGGCTGCTCGCCAGCCACGGGGGAACCTACACTGCGATTCAACACCTTCACCGCCCCATCCTTAACAGGAATCTTGTTGCGATCACCGATGACCCCGTTCTTGCGCCTCTTCAGCAACCTGTGTTGATGAATCAACATTGGCGTCGCTGGATCCTGTTCTGAGAGTCTTTTCCTCCTGTCCTTCTGAAGGACCGCAACTTTCAAGAAGCCCCGGGACCTGTAAACATCACTTTTCAAGTACATTATATACGCATTTAATGGCCGATGAACTCATGCCCAACGCGGAACATCACGCAGCCCTAACGTCAGCTGTTCGTTCAAACCGGACCGCGCTGGTACAAACCTTCCTTCCATCCTTCCCTATGAAAAAACATCAGTGAGTCATCAATTGGGAAGCAGCAGGGTCGCTAAAGTAGGTGCATATTCCTTCGGGTGGGAATAAAGTACGATTTCAATAAAGTGCAGTCTGATGATACGTCCTGAAATATATTCGATTAAGAGAACGGCGGAAAGAAGTTGGCTCACGTCGGACGCAAGCTCCGGATATCGTATACGGTATCGAGGCCAAACCACTTTGTGCCAATTTAAATGGGCGCTATCATTATCTCGGAGTCGGATTTTGGAAAAGTGGCAAAAGGAATGGCCCGGGAATGGAATGCATCAGACTAGCTATACGTTTACATTAAGCTTGCATCCAATAGAGGGTTGATTATGACGTCGAGTTTCGGGAGTAAGCCGTAATAGTAGAATGATGAGTAGAACGGCGACAAGTCTCCGTCGTTGAAGAGATGCCGAGCGCGATGAATGACAGACTGCAGTTCACATTGAAGTCGTCCATAATTGATAAAGAATTCAGAGGCAGCTTGGATATCTGTGATGGGCTCTTCACGGAGATAGAGGAAGGACAGGCATTGGGTGAATATCTGATGTTCGATTTCCCAAGTGATGCAACCAAACTGACAATACTATAGGGTTCAGGGTGGGATGGCGGTCTTTTTAAGTTTATTATTTAAGAGTCGTTGGCGGTGTCGAAGCCATGGCTCACGTGCACTCAGTGAAATGGAAAGTAATAAATAGAGCAAAAAACGCTCCTACATAGCACGTCTTCATCGCCATCCTTGGCTCTCATCTCAAGTGAAAATTCCAGTACTCTTGTCTGGTGATCCCGGTGTTACTTTTGCGGCCCCTGCCAGTGGCCGCACTCCAGCGATGTTTTGCCTATAACAAACGGTTAGACTGTACTCGAGCTGGCCTCGGTGGCTCACCATGACCTGTGCAATCTTTGTTGGTATGGCAGGTGGTGTCGTCACGATTCTCTTCCTCATTCTAGCCGTATGCCTCGCTTACTGTTGGAAACATGGTATTATCAAGGTGGGGATGCCTGCCCAAAATGCCACCGGTATGTCATTTTCTCCTGACACCACTGTTGGAAATACGAGCGTCATCGCGCTCAGATTGTATGATCTATTTTTATATATCATTCTTGTGATTACTTTCTTGCTCCCCTCGCTCCACCACCGTTGCCATACCACCCCAATTTACTTATATTCATGTACTATTATGATTGTATCCCCCATCCGTTTACACCTGCAATAACAGGATGTCAACCGTTTCGACGTTATTCTAACAACCACCTCCATATAGCTTAACTATTCTATTAGACAATGCGGTATCATCGCCCACGACGCGTGGACACATAGAGCCTTTCACACTGGAAATTTTCAACGGTACTGGTCACCCAGGCTCAAAATTATCCCACGAGCGTCGCCTGAATGTCCAGAATGAGAGAGATGGCGGTTCTGAATCGAGGCCTGCTGCGCAATCTCAAAGACGTGCATCGTTGGTTGAGCGCCTCGCAACCACATTTCAGCGAATGTACGAGCTGATGGAGGCCACTACACGAAATGCAGAAAACCAAACTTCGTCTGTAGTCCGTGATTTGAACTTGGCTGGCCCAAACATAACTAGGCCTCCCCCTGCGTATTATGTATGAACATGTCGTATTTCTGAAGCTTTAGTATGTCTTCACAGGTTTCTGCTCCGTTTTAGCCGCTGGATGCACCGATGAACTTCAAAGAGGAAGTTGGATATAATTTTGGAATGCTTCAGTTTTCAGATTGTTGTTGGGCATCGATATTACGAGCGCCCTTCAGGAAAGGGTTAGTGACCATAATCCTGTCGATCCTCAGTGACCTTGAAAGCATGATACAAATTCGTTCATCATGCCATCTCGTACAAGCCGTTCGTTTCTCTCTTCAACGTGACCAAGGTTGCCGAGACGAGACTGCACCTGAACTGGCCGGAATAGGCTTGTATACTTCTCGCTCTCTGAACACTGCAATTATTCTTAAAATTAATCAACTAGCTGCGGCCGTCGCGCTTGAAGCTCCCCCGTCGACGTCTGGGGAATCACACTGCGATTCAATTTGTGAACGGCATAGAAACTGACTTTGTGACCTACCCTGTCCTTGGCTCTACATCCGACATCCTCTTCAACTACCTCCAGGTATTATTGAATTGCTTAATCTTCTTTGACGCTGACTTCGCGTACTTTCTAGCCAGTGGGAATTAGCTCTCTTATTGAATGGTGTTTCGTATGTGCGAACACACAAGACAGGATGCGGTGCCCTCACCATCGCTGCTACCACTACTGTGCCGACAACCGCCCGAAGATCAGTTACGTTGGATCTGGTTTCCTGTGTATAGGATCAATGCTGGCCGTGGTGGCAATCATCATGTTTGTCATGTTCTTCTTGAGTGGCTTGACCTTTGGCACTGGACGATCGAAACAAACACGTTCGACGAAGCAAGTTGAATTTATGAGTTCGCCACTTGATCTTTCGAGTGTAATATACAGGTTGACAAGAGGTATTTCCCAAAACGAGGAAAAGGCATGAGTGGACAAAACATCTTACAAGGTCCCTTATTCCCAATTGGTTTGATTATTGATTATTTGCCATGGGCTCCTTGTTAGATCGGAACTTTCTGCTTAAGCTAAAAAGTTTTCAGCTCCATTTCAGTCACTGGATGCATCGATGGACTTCAAAGAGGAAAGATGATCAGATCGTCATTGAGCATCGCGATATTATGAGCACCAATATGACAGATGTATTTCGATACAAAAAGCTGCCGAAACAGTCAATCTCATAGTATCGTTAGCAAAGATGGCGCAGGAACTCATGACAAAGGGGAACAGGGATATGACAAGCATGACGGAGACAGAGAGGAGACTATGAAGAAGAACAGGATGAGGAGGAAGAACAGGAGTATGATCTGGAGGGCATGGAAGAATGAGAGGGGGAGGTTGATCATACAATGACTGGAATCGGTACCATTTTTGAGCCATGCAAAAATCCTCGGTGAGGAAAAGAACCGACGGGCCGGGATGGTCCACAATTAATGTCCGTCATCCGGTTATTATTCTAGAAGCTGGAATCCCCTTTCTTGATTCAAGTTCAAAAGTTGGGAAGAACAAAAAGTCAACAGCAAAAACTACACTCCCGAATTCGGATATTCAACAAGTAGAACAGGAATGTTCCAGATCTAAATACTGGAAGAAAAAGGATTCCTGTACACAGAGTCTTCCTGTCACTATATTATTAACACCCTGGTCTCTTCCTGTCGAAGTCGTCTCTGGCACTCCATTCCTTAAATTTTCACTGGTCACTCCCTGAGCCCATCTAATCCAGTGGCAGGAAGCCCCTCTATGCGCCTTTCCCCTTGCTTATGAATCACATCCGCATCATCTGCACGCCATCTGCAACCCCAAAGTCTCCTTTGACACCTTTAAAAAGAACCACTCTCCATCTATGTTCTCCAAGTCAGAGGGCTACTTGTGCAATCGGTCGACGCATGCTTTCTTGTGCACAGCTTTACCAGACTAGAGTAGATTAGAGATACTGGAATGATTACTCGAGGCCAAGATGGCGATAAAGAGGTTCTACTAACACATTTCTACAAGTAACCCCAAAGGTCTCCATACCAAACCAGCCTTTTCTACCATTGATCCTGGTGTCATGCTTACGGCCCCTGCCAGTGACCCCAGCGATGTTTTGCCTATAACAAACTGCTTCACTTCACATAGGTGTCAGGACTTGATTTTATTTAATCGTCTAACCTATTACTTACAGAATCTCTTCGATCAATCATCTCACTATTCATT